>PVJX010005477.1:0-85206 GCA_004027295.1 Dolichotis patagonum
TGGCAAAAAGCAACAATAAACAGTTTGATTTTAAAAAAAAAAAAAGAAATGGTAAGAACAGTAAGCAGACCAGAGCGATCCAGGATGGAGATGCTGCTGACCTGAGCAAAGCTGCTGGCAGAGCTGAAGAAGAGGAGAGACCCAGGAGAATTAGCAACACTAATGTGTGTACAGAACAAGGAGTCGAGGGAAAAAACCTCACTTGCAGCGTTCCCACCTGTGTGCTAGCATGTACCACCTTGGATTTTGTATTTTTCTTCTTCACTTCGACTGTAATACTTAAAAGACTCACCACTGTATGCACAACTCCCACAGTAGGAGTGCTGTAAATGAATGTGCAGGATAAATCAGTTCATGGAATTTGGTGAAGCAGAGTTCTGTGGATGAGGTGGACACTGAGGTTCCTCTGACTGGAGGGTATGGTGTGTGGTCCTGTTGCCCTGGGACGTGGCCTGGTGGCTGGCTGAGAGCTGGCACTCCTCAGTGCCATCATTCCTTGTGGGCTTTGAACCAAGCTCAGTGTGAACAGAGGGCATATCAGGTCTTGGCAGCAGACCAGTGTGTTTTTTAGGGCTGAAGTTAGAACTTCTTAGTGTGTGGCTTTGAGTTTTTGTGCAAGGCCTTGTACTATAATTCTGGAATATAAGCGTGGGGTAGGAGTAGGAAAACGAGATACAATAGTGCTGTGGAAAGCACCAGTCCTACGAATTCTGACTTGGCTGATTGGGTCCTTTAGGTTGTGTTTTCTGCCTCAGAAATGAGGGCAGCTTCCTTTAGGAAATAGAAAAAATAAATAAGTAAAAGATGCACCCCAGAGGGAAATTCTTTAGCACTCAGAGGGCTTAAGGATCCGCTGATGTATCCTCTTCCGGACAAAGTGGCTTCTGGTAAGTGAGTTACAGAATCCTGAGTGACAAGGATAACAAAGGGAAGTTGATGGTCCTCTGTGAGCGGGTATGAAAGGGAGCACGTGTCAGGAATGAGAAACTGACCTTTCTAGCAGGGAGCTTTGGAACATGGAAGCACAGTTATTGTTCCCGCGCCCCCTCATGCTCTCTGGTGCCGTGGCTCCACTTTGAGACAGGTTGTCAAAAGCTGTGGGCATCTTGCCAGTGTAGCTCTTCTGCCCTCCAGCGTTAAGGGTCCAGATGTTGTTTGGATTACTTCATTGTTCATGTTTCATGACTAAATATTTTCATTAGGACCTCACTTGCCTGATATGGGGCAGTGGTTAGGAGCATTCACTGAAAGCTATGGAGAATGTGGGGCCATCGTGTTTTTCATTTCATGTGACTTCTAATCAGCTCTTGTCACCTGCACTTTTAAGCCCTCATGGCCCAACTTTTAAGATTGTGCTCATATTCTGTTTAATATTTAACACATCGAGGGATATATTATTAGGCTGCTAAATTTAGCCCCTTGGGGTGTTAGATTTTTCATGTTAATTCCTAAATCCATGAGTGTACTTTTAACAGAGGAGGGTTAGGGATAGCAGCAGTAAGCCACAGAGACCCTAGGAAAAAAAGGAATGGTAAATTGAAGCAGCACTGGCAGAGTAAATGATAGCAGCAATTTCACTTATAATAGTCCTTAGAAAGTAGGCTTGGTTAGGTTATTCTTAAAATACCAGCCAAGGACTGTTTTCATGGGGAAATGACTCTTGCAGAATAGCATTTTAAAACATTAAAAAAAAGACAAAACTATACTTCAGAAGGAAGAAAGAATACTTGGGGAAGAATTAAAAGATTGGAAAGAATTTAAAAAGGTAAAGAAAAATTAGAATTGGATGGAAGAAAGACACAGTAAGGGTGTTTTTGGTTTGCTTTTTAGTAGTTGGAGGAGAATTGACACTTGAAATATACAGTGTGGAAAGTACAAGAATGTCTCCCTCTGAATTCCCCTTGGGCAGGCACTGGATCTTGTCCAGTGCTGTGTTTTTTGTGCCTAGCACTGTTTCTTGGCAGACTTAGCATTGGAGACTGAATAATAGGAAGAGCGCAATTTCTCATTTCTTTGGAGTGAGGGGTTTGGTATTGAGAAGACAAACTATAAGTGATGATAAATATTGCCTGGAATGGTTGATAATTTTGTATTTGAAGACTGGCATTATAAAACGAAGGTGGCTTTATCTAGAGGTTTGTATTTTGCTGTGTGTGTAACAACCAAGAATGTTAACATTATAGTGAGGCTTTCTGCAATGTGTGAGATAATTTTTTTTTAAAGAGATCAGGCTGCATGTAACAATTGAACACTTTCCAGGAATGGTATGAAGCCCTCTTTGTGGCCTTCCCTGGAATGGAGCCAGGTCCTAGAGCTTTGTCTGACGGTGGCTGTCAGCAACAAATGTCCACATTCAAAATATCTAGGGGATCAAGATTAGCAAGAAAAAGGTGTATTTTTCTGCCTAACACAGAAAGAGGAATTGTTTTTCTAGCTTTTAGCATTGAATTGTTATATATTATTTATATGTGAATTGATATTAATGTATGTAATTTATATACTATTTACTGATGTATTGCTATTGAGATCTAATGTAGTATGTGTGTGTGTGTGTGTGTGTGTGTGTGTGTGTGTATGTATAATTTTGATACAGGGTCTTGCTAATTTACCTAGGTAGAATTTGAACTTGAGTTTGTGGCCCTCTTGCCTCAGTCTCTCTGAGTGCTGGGATTACATGTATCCCAATCACTGTGCCAGGCTTATAACTTTTAAAGCACCAGGCCTTACTGAAATAATACTTAACTAGCTAAGAGGCAAACATGCAATATTTCTATCACCTGGTATCTAAAGAATTTTACAGACACTTTTATGAGTTTGGAAATTGTAGGTATGGGTGTGTGCTTCAATTCTTTTTCAGTGGCAATCCATTGTTGTTTGTAGTTTCTATTTCTCAAGCATGCATCACACAAAACATTTTTCATGTTTCTAAATAGAATTTTTATGGTATGTTTATTTCTGATAAAATGATTCCATTGACATGTGTTACAAACTAACCTCAAAGCCATTTTGACCATTTTTAATGAGTTTATTTTTTAGCCTGAATTGCATTAGTTGAGGGTAGACGAAAGTTACTGATCCCCTTCAGTTAAGTCCCCTCCTATGAACGGAGACTGCTACCAAATCCTGCTATGTATAGAGACATTAAGTCGCATTATTAGTTCAGATGATCACTGAGCCTACTTTTTGAACTTTTAGGAAAAGTTAACGTGAAATAAATGCCATTTTGGGGGACAGGGTTCCTTTAGCATTCTCAGGACTAGGTGACAAGGATCTCGCAGCCGGTGTCTGTGTATGCAAGACTGTTTTACAGTTGAGGTATGGGCACCATTGGAGAAGGTAAGACTGAACGTGTCTGAGTCTCCCATCTTGTTCACAGCTGGGACGCCAACATGCATATCTTAGTCTATTTAGAGAACAAGATATGATTAACTGAGTGGTTTGTAAACAACAGAAATTTACTTCTCGCAGTTACGGAAGCTGAGAATTCCAAGATCAAGGCCCTGGCAGACTTGGTGTCCGGTGATGGCTTTTTCTGGATTCCTAGATGCTGTCTTCTCGCTGCTGTATGGTCACATAGCAGAAAGGTGAGGGGGCTCTCCCCCTTGTAAGAGCACTGATCCCATTCATCAGGGCCCTAATGACCTCCCATAAGCCCTGTCTGAAACTATCACACTGGGGGTTAAGATATCAACTTACGATTTTTAGGGGGATAGAGACATCCAGCTTCTAGCTCTGTATTGCTAGCCAGTTCACATGCCCTTTTTTTTCAGTGCTGGAGTCAAACTTAGAGCCTTACATATTCTGGGCAGTCCACATAACTGAAACACCACTAATTTTCACCATTGAGAAATCTTTTCTAACCTCTACTGAGCCAATTTACAAAGGCTTTAGTGATAAGAGAGCTAAAGAGCTCAAAGTAGCTACCTCTTGAATGAAATCTTTGAGTGACAGTCATTCAAATGCTGGCAGAACACTTCTGGAGTATGAGTGTGGTGTCTGGTTAGCGTAAGTCTTGTTCCCTAGAGGGTAGGTTAAAACTTACATTGTAGTCACAGCACTGTGGGAGGATGAGGCAGGAGGATTGCAATTTCTAGCCCAACTTTGGTTTAGCAAGACTATATATCAAAATAAAAAATAATAAAATGAAAGAGCTGGGGTTATAACTGTGTGAAAGTCCCAAATTCAGTCTTTAGTACTATAAAAATCAACCAACCAACCAACCAACCAACCGTTTCCTATCTTGTTGTCTGCATTACACTATTTTAAAATATTGTTGGTGTTGAAGTTATTCTTCCTTTACTGGGTATCAGTTCCCTCTGTTAGCATGGCACTTCCCTGATAATATCTACACTGATTCCTCTCTCTTCCTTGGTTCATTCATGTTAAGCCTTTTGTTGACTGTGTGCCTGGGTTCATATTTCCCCCAGACATCCTCTTGTCTTTCATAACAGCAAATTACACCTGTAGAGTCCTCACTACACTTATACTTGTTAATTCCCAGTCCTTTTCAGAATTCTAGCTACACTGAATCTAGGAGTACACTTCACCTGATAAGTCACTTTTTTTTCTTTCAGTACTGGGGATTGAGCTGATGGGCTCACTCATGGTACTACTGAGCTACACTGCCAGCCCTTTTCATTTTGTTGAGACAGTATCTTAAGTTCCCAGGCTGACTTTGAACTTGTGGTCCTCCTGTTAATGGTTTAACCCATATCCCAGGAAAAAATATATGGTTTAAGATAAGAACTTCATGTGCATTTTTGAACTTACTTCTTAGTTTAGCAGAGAATTAAGCTCATATTAAAAACTAAATAAATTAAGATGGAGAATTGAGGCAAAGGAAGAGAGAATTGCAAGAAAATATATTTAGATGTCTTCACCTGACTGGTCTTTAGTCTGAGGATGAGGGGGAAACCCTGTTGGTAGTGTTAAGGGGTCAGGGCTTTACTCTGTTCAGCCACTATGGTTGGTGCTCTAATTTATCTCTTTATTAATATCAAACTATGCTTCAAGAACCTAACAAATGCAATAGGGTAGATCAACTCATGAATGACTTGAATAAAGAGTGAAAATTAGTGCTGAACCATTATGTCACATAAGTCATCTGACTATCACAAATCTTACTACTCTGTTAGACATAAGTACAGGTTTAGACACCTTTTCTTTTTAAAGCCAACATGAGGTAGCATTCTACACATCCATTTATAAATTTAACAAATGAATTATCCATTCTCATTTTGAGGAGTAGATAAGGTGAATGTAATAGAATCCTGACCCAAAAGGTGCTAATGCCAGAAGTAGATGATTCCTTGTCTAAATAGCCGTGGGAGAAGAGTGCCAGTCGATCAGCTGACCCAGGAACTGCAGTCTAATATTAGAAAATCTACTTTCTTATTCTGAGTTCTGTAATGTCCTTGAATGAGAAAAAAATTACACATACTTTGCTTTTTGCTTGACAACTCAATATAAAATACCTTCCCAGAAGAAATGTCTAAATTATTGCAGCCATAAAGGTAGTCATGTACTCAAAGCCTGAAGGAAATCAGGATAGGTCTAAAGTACAGTGTGTACATGCTCACGTCTTTTTCTTTTGTAGTCTTTATGGGCTCTGTTGGGAGAAATCCAGTAGGATTGCCACAGGCACAGTCTCATGTTTTGTTGTGTTGCTTAAACAGAGCATGACTGATTGGGAGCCATTGATATACCACAGTTGGAAACAATACATTTTGGGAATGAAAATAATTTTTGAAGCCTTGCTTCCTATGTTATTGAGACATTGTAATAAATCTTTGGCAGTCCTACTAGATTTCTCCCAGCAAGTCAAGAGAAAGATGTCAGCATGTACACATTTTATAACTTTCAGAAAACAAGTCAAGTATTCCCTAAAAATTAGAATGAGTTTTGTGTGTATGAATTAATGAATTACTTAGAGCATCAGTCTTGGAATATAAGAGTCTGTCAGAGAATCTAGATCCTTGCTGTAGAAGGTATTGTTCTGTTGACTATGTAGCTTCTAAAGCCCTAGCTGTGAGAGGTGATTTTAAGTGAAGGTAATTTAAGAGGCAGGCTATGCCAATCAACTTCTTGAAGTATTTTAGGATCTGTTGGGTGAAATTAGACATATATATATAAATTAGACCTATATATGTATATCATCTCACACAGCTAGGGCTTTAGAAGCTACATAGTCAACAGAGCAATATCTTCTGCAGCAAAGGATGATCAAAGTATACAGCAAATATTTGCATTAAAAAATTATAATAAAAGACATACTGCCATGAATCCCCCTTAGCACTCACCCTCACTTTGAATACGTTTATCCCATTATTCTTGCCTCTTTCCAAAGCAATTCTGCAAGTCCTCTTTCCTGTGTGTCTTTACAAGGTGTGTTCAAAATGACTGTGATTGTTGCTGCTAAATGCGTTGAAAAAGGCAGGTTCTTAAAACACATTATGGTGTATCCTCATCTACCTCATTCACAGGATCTGGTACTTTGTGTCTCATGGTTCTCTCCCAGAATCAAAATGACCATTTTACAGATGGGAAGAAGATCAAGAGATGGAGAGAGGGAAGATGGAGGGGTGGCAAGGAAAGGTAAAAAGAATTTGTGTATTATGTGTATGTACCACCTCCCCATGACGAATACAATCGTTATGTACTACAGTCGTACTAATAAGGATTTTAAAAATGTTTAAGTGACAATGAAGGTAAACATTTTGAGTCTATTCATGACACCAAGGCAGTGAACTAAAGACACAAAAGAGGATTTCCAGAACTGCTTCAGAAAGCGGCAAGAATATTGGGATAAGCGTGTTTGAAGTGAGTAGGAATATTTTGAGGAGCACTAATGGCAATGTCTTTTTTACTGTAATAAATTTTAAAAATATTTTGAATAGCTACTGTGTTTTTCTGCCAGACCACACAGACTGTGTTGGTTAACCCCTCACAGACTCCAGCGTCTGACCTCAGTGCCAGGCCTCCGATTTTTCTAGAGAATTGTAATTATGCAGCATCAAGGAACCACATCTGCATTTTTTCAGCCATGTTGTTGAGGACATTGCCTGTGGAACACAGAGGGGGGATCTTTGTGTTTCTTCAGGTAAGAGGTGTCTCTCTAAGACTGGAGACTTCTAAGAAACAAATCTTTAATCTTTTATAGGACATTCTTGCTAGCTGAATTTTCTGTGACTTCCTCTTTGCCTCAGTTTCTAGAAATTTAAAAGGTAATTATCTCTCATGATTGAAAGGATTGCTTTTTTCAGTCTCTTTGCCTCACATTTCAGATGAGAAAGAAGGTCCTAAAAATCCTGCCCCATCTTGAGAACCTAGTTGAAGACTATTACAAACCCAAAGGACTTAGTCCTACATCTTCGGTTTTTAAACAGGCCGCCTGGCCATAGGAGAACTGTCTAGCTGGTCAGTAAAAAATAGCTTTTCTGGTTTTTTTTAATTGTTTTATTGGTACAGTTTAGATAAATGTAATCATCATATTCATCATGGAGAATTTGTACTTGTACATGATATATTTTATTCCAATTCCCTCCTCTCCCTTCACCCCCTCTTCTATTTACAAAGGTTTGTTTCCATTTATCCTTCTTTGAATCTCCCCACCCCTTTAGCTCCCCTTTCTTTAGAACCATTTCACAGTACCTATTATACATTTTGGTCCTTATTTACATTTTCAGTTTCTCACACCAGAGAAACAATGTGATATTTACACGTGTGACTAATTTATTTTGCTAAAGAGTATGATCTCAAGGTACATTCATTTACCTAGAAATGTCTCAAGTTTATCCTCCTTTATGACTAAATAGTATATAATATATACTATTATATAAATAGTATGAATATAATAGTATAAAAAAACACATCTTTTTTCTTTAATCATTTTCTTGGGTGATGGGTATTTGGGTTGTTTCCAAGTTTTTGAAAGTTTTCCTTCTGCAGAAGACTAACGATGTTTGTAAATGCATCTTGTCCATCTGGGGAACGAACAGATAGGTGTCAGCTTCCTTGTCATAAAGTTTGCTATGCATGAGGTTGATGTGAACCACCCAGAATCATTTTATAGTTATTGTCTCTGGTGACTGTGCTGTGTCGGGCTGTCGTTTGGATCTTGAGTGTCCCCCACAGATCCATGGGGTAAAGGCTTGGTACTGCTGTGGTACTGTTCAGAGCAGGAGGTCTTTCGGAGCTGGAGTTGTGGCTCTAAGGGGTTAATGGGACCCTGGCCCCTCTTCTTCCTCTTTGCTTCCTGGTTTGAGTTGAACGGTTGTTCTCTGCCACATGCTTCTGCCGTAATGTGTATCCACAGCCCCAAAGCAACAGCCAGCTGACCCTGGACCGAAACCTCTAAAACTGTAAGGCAAAAGAAAGCTGTTTTCCATGGAAGCTGATTATCTGAAATATTTGGTACAGTAAGACGCAGAATAACATAGGAACTGTGGTATTAAAGACAGACAGCAAGCCATTTCCCATTTAGAAAAAAAATTGCAACTCACTGCCAGCATTCACTTAATTTTCAGTGATCAAGAGCATTTTGTAAATGGAAATACCACTACTAAAACCCGAATGCTATAGATAAAATGATGTGTTTTGTTTCCAAAGATGATCAGTATACCACAGTAATGTAAAAATGATAATAAAAACAAGATATTTCATGGCAGACTTTGGGGGTAAGGTTAGGATTGTAATTCATGAATTAACTTGAGGTAAACCTTATAGTTGTAGGCACCATTGGCAAATGTTCTCAGAGCAAACAGGAAATTCATTTAAGAAAACTCACAGGCTAGTCCACGTTGGCCACATCTCTGCTTTATGCAGATTAGATCACGTGGCTACTAGGAACAGGTCAGTTGAGAGGTGTGAGTGCAGAATAAGGTGAAATCACAGTGTCAGGTGGAAAGTATGCGATTCTTACACCTTTGACAGGGAAGCCTTGCCTATGTGCAAGTGTTTAACGAGGTAAATGTTTCCCTCAAATGAGAGGCACAGTCAAATATGACTGGAGTCTACAGGTGCTCAAGCCTGCCTCTGCTGAGCAGAGGTGTTAGCTCAGAAAGCCACCGTGGTGTGGAAGGGCCGCTTGCTTTGTTACCAAGGGTCATTTTACTGAGGTCAGTCACATCAGTGTATTTCTATTTAGCCATTTCTTCTAGCTAGGAACAGAATGGATCGCTGATATACCCCATTTCAGTACTATACACCTGAAAAACTGTGTGAGTTTAACTTTCTGAATGAGCTCATATTGTAAGCACCGTAGGAAAACCTTTCACTCAAGGGAGGTCTGCTGAGAAACTGTAAAGTGCTGTGCTCCCAGTAGGCACTGTGTAACTACATGGATGGGCAGATAAGAGAACAACAACAAAGAAGGGTTGCTTGGTAAGAACAGCCCTTTCATTAGAGCCATTCTTGAAGCCTTAATGTCCTCCAACCCTGGAAAGGTACTGTCAGGCCTTGCTCCAACAGTGGCTTTGTTGTGTGGCATTCACATTAACAAAAATAGCCAACACTTAAGAGACGCTTGTCCTCAGTCTGGCTCCATGCTCACCTTCTTTCATCTGCTGTCTCATTTCATCCTCCTGGCAGTTGTGTGGATGAGGACACTGTGGTTTGAAGAAGTAAAATGGCTTGACCAGAGGTTGCATAACTAGTAAGCAATAGAGTCTGGTCTCAAATGCAAGTCTGATTCCAAAATTTCTTATCCTTGAATTCATGTCTTTGAAACCTTTGTGTACGTATGCTTATCTAGATGCCAGCTCTCTAAAAACATGAACTCTGCTTTATACATTTTGTCCCTTATTTTGCGTGGTGTATCATAGATTCTTAATTTGCATGAATGAAGTGAGAAGGAAGGACCAAGCTTGTGTTTGGAAGACGCAGGTTCTACTCTGCTGTGGCAGCAGTTGAATTATTCAGCCTTTCCGGAACTCCACCTCACTTGGGTGATAATCCTGGCATTGCTTGTGTCGTAGAGCTGTTGTGAAGCTCAGATGAGGGCGAGCTCAGGAAAAAAAACATAAAGAGCTCTGTACATGTTAGGAAGGAGTCATAATGAATTACTTGATTTACTTTCAAGATTTTATTTTTTTGTTTTGTTTTGCTGCTAGGGATCGAACTCACGACCCCATGCTTGCAAGGCAGGCGCTTATGCTGCTGAGCTAAATCCCCAGCTTCATTTCTAAGTTTAAGATGGTTCAAGATGAGGGTTTGTCAAAGCACCTGAAATATTTGGAAAACAATTTGCCCAAGAAAAGGATAGATTTTTATCAGACCAAGAGGAAAAAGGTACTCAGAGATAAATTAAGGTTTTGTGGTGTTTGTACGTACTGGTAAGTGGAAGGCCATGAAGGAATGGATGAGGTAGAGAAACATTCTAAGCTCGTGGAGTTTGTACTGGGTGGAGAGTAAGTCCAAGATGCTCAGTGGAACTGGGATGCTATCTTTTTGGGGGAGGTACTTTCACTTTGCTGCTAGGCTTCAGTTTCCCTCTCTGTCAAATGAGGCACTTGGACTGAATGACTCCAAGCTCTAGTGACCTGTCTTCTGAACCTGGGCTTTAGGAGCAGTCCTGCAGGATTCAGCACTGTCCCATTGTGTAGGTGTCATGCCAAATGCCAGCACAGCCTTGGCATCCAGTTTCAGACCTTACACCATGCTGGCAAAATGCTGGGTGGTGATTGAGTCGAAGGATGCTTTGCTGTGGTACACCTTCAGGTGCCTTAGAGAACCGAGCTGGATCCCAGGGCTGGTTTGTGCACTGCGTCAGCTGAGCTTCCTTGTTAGCACCTTTGGCTCAGGCTCAGTAGTTTTTGTAGGGAGGCTGCTTCATCTCCCCTCTCCCTGTGGCACCCTGTGGTTTCTCTAACATCAAACCCCTGATTCCTTGATTTAGATTTCTCTTATTTAAAATAAGTAAAATATTTTCCTACAGTGCAGTATAAAAGTATTCCTTAAGTCTCTCAACCTTAGAACTGTTTATGCTTTCAAAACTTAGTCTTTGGACAGACTGATAAGAGTGTGCTCTTTGATAGCATTGTGCGTTTTGTAATATTTATTTTTATGTGCGTTGCTTAAGCTTCATGTTTACAGTAGCAGGTACACAGAGCAGGTCTGACTACCTTTGTTTTTCACACAAACCTAAAAGGGGAAAGGAAACCCCATAAGGGACATGGCGGGGTGGGCTCAGACTTTTTCTCCATCCTGTTTAGTCCACCTTCTCTATGATACAAAGCTACATTCACATATCCAATGGCATAATCAAGGCAGGAGATGCTGTGATGACATGGAAATTGGAGTACAGAAGTTAAAAGTCCATGCATCTGTAGCTATCAGATACAAAGCCTATCTTAAAAAACAAAAACAAAACCAAAAAAAACCTCAAAAAACCTTACCTGTGGTTCCTAGGCCCTGTTTTTTCATATGTCAGTGGTCTTTGAATTCTGCTCTTCCTGTAAAAGCTGCAAGCCACGTTCACTAACATAAAAATGTGTCAAGTCTTAGGAGCTCATTGAAGAAAATTCCAGCAGGAGAGAAGAAAAGAAGAAAATAGGTTAAAACTGGCATTTGAGTTACCTACTCAACAGAAAGTAAGAAGTAACTTTTGGTGATAGAATTTTGTACAACTTTGACTGTAAAACCAATCCCAGCCCCAGCTCCAGATTGCCTGCTATGTTGCGAGTGCAGGGTACTTACTAGATCAGTCCAGTTTTCATTCTGCGTATTTAGGTACTATCTCTATTATTGCGTGTTCTCGTGCATCAGTTGCATATAAAAGTAAGACTTCAAGATGGATTCAATTTAGTATTCCACATTAATTTGCCCAGAATTTGAGGTCTTCTTCTGACAACAGGGAAAAGGTATGATTACTAGAAAGTACTTGCAATTACCATCCTCTCTGATAAATAATCAGAAGTGTGAGACAGAACAGCTTTGGAGCCAGATCTTTCCTTCCTTGATTTCTCTCAGTTTCTCACCAGCCCTGCTTCTTTGTCTGGAAGGCCTGTCTCCCTGGCATTTCTCTGTGGTGTCCTCTGCAGCCCCTCCTTATCTGTCTGATGTTTGAACAGAGATGTAAAATTATATTTTAGCTTTAAAAAGAAATCTGAATTTGGGTAAATGTTTAAGAATTTTTAATGCATCTCTAAGGGATGGAGGTTTAATTTTGAATCATCCATCATCAGTTTTGGAACTGAAAACCTTTGTTTTCAAAATTGATAAGAAGAGTTTTATAAGAAAGTTTTGTGTGCAAAGGGCTTCATCTGTCAGGATAACTTCACATTTAGTACTGGAAAAATCCTTTGTGATGATTCTGTATATGAGCTTCTTGTTCTTATCTAAAATACTGATTAAACTCTTTTCACAAAAGCTAAAGGCAGGCAGATTCTCCAGGCGCATATGTAGCAATCTCTGGGAACACACTGGTATCTCCTTGGCATTGTGTGTAGGATTCATACTTTTATCGCTCTTGCTAATCGCACCTCTTAGGAAGGCTGTGAATAGAGACCAGTGTTCTCATGCACCACCTGCCATACTTTAGGAGGGGGATAAAAATTGCAAGAAAAGAGAAATTTGGCAAGTTGTAAAGGTTAGGTCTGTTATCTTTTTGTAAAATTTTTATGTTTTTAGCTTTTTCAAATTTTATTGATACACTTTAGATTTATAGTGATCTCATCTCAGGGATTTTGTACCTGTACATAATTTATCTTGATTCCCCCCCTCCCCAATCTTCCTTGTGCCTTCTTTCCCTCCTTATTTACAAAAGCTTTATTTCCATTTTGTGCTTTTATTTTTTTCTCTTCTCTTCCTTTCTTTCCTCCTCTCATAGGCCCATCTTATTGCCTTTCTCATTTGGACATTTTTCTCCTTATTTTCCAATATCTGTTATACATTTCATCCTTATTTACCCTTTTGGTTTCTGATACCAGAAAAAACAAAGTGATATTTAAACATATGTGTCTGATTTATTTCACTTAAGAGTATGGTTTGAAAGTACATCCTTTTACTTAGAAATGTCTAAAGTTTATCCTTCTTTTTGACAGAGTAGTGCTGCATTGTATTAAAAAATCTTTATTCATTGACTGATGAGCATTTGGGTTATTGCCAAGATTTAACAATTACAAATTATGCTGCTATAAACTTGGATGTGCATATATTACTATGGTATGATGTTTTTAATTCTTTTGGGAAGATACCCAGAAGGGGGATAGCTGGGTTGAATGGGATCTCTAATCCTAGCTTTTTGAGGAATCTCCACACTGATTTCCACAATGGTTGCACCCATCTGCACTCCCACTAGCAGTGGAGAAGGGTTCGTTTTTCCTCAGAGCCCCACCAGCATTTATTAACTCTTTAAGAATTAGTTCAGACAGGATGGGCAAAGCTAAGAACCATTCTTAGTAATGTTTTCGTCATTTTATGAAATATAATATATGCAATTTACATTATTCTGCGAATATTAGGCTATGTTTCCTTGCCCTGGGTCTATGACAAAAAAATTCTAACAGCAAAACTAATACATCTGATATCTAAGAGATGTATTGACTTGTGATCTAAGGTGCACTTTGTTTGAATCTTCCGCTCTGGTGGAGGCATGTTCTACAACAACAATACTCTGCCTAGTGGATGTACTTATAATCATCCTGTGTGAAATTCCTCGTTTTTTCCTTCCAGTGGCTCACACAGTGCCTGGTTGAGTGGTTGAATGTCAGTTAGCTGGGTTGCTTTGTTAAAGCCACAAACTCTGGAAGCAAAATCATCACACCAAGCGATCCAGCATATGTTGGTGCTTCTGTAAATAGCATGCACTTGGGGAGTATTTTGTGGCCCCCTGAGTGGGTCAGCAAAGTGGTTGTGAGACAGAGCAGTCTGGTCTGGGTTGTGCTGAAAGCTCTTATTGATATGGGATTAGTCTCGGTGGAGACAACGTGCTGTCACATGGGCATCAGTGCAACTGAGAGGAGTGAGATTGGAGGCTGATGGGGGAAGGGGACAGCGCTGAGTCACTGAGTTCATTAAAAGGCTACTGAACGAACGGGTGTGCAGCAAGAGAGACCAACCCCTCCACTGTGCTGCGACCGAAAGTTAACATTCCACTCCGTGCTGAGCGAGGAGGACGGGACCTCATGATCAGGTAGGGACACAGTCTGCATGCAGAGGCTCAGGGAGCTGACCTAGCTCTCACCCCACAGTGTCTCACAGGTTCTGAGCCCCCAGGTGGGACTGAAATGCAGGGACTCATACGTTCTCCCAAATGAGACCTGAAGCCTAAGTGTTGATTTTTAAAAAAAAAAAATACTAACAGGAAGGGATGTAGTTATCAAAAGATTTCCTAGCTTAGTGGCTCTAAAGTTTCGAAAAGTAGAATTGTATGTAATTTACTGGCAACCAGTAGTCCAGTGCTATTTTGCTAGATACAGTTTGGGGTTGCATTTAACCTTGGCAATGAGCAGGCATTGCTGATATGGATCAGGACAGGGTGGAGAATAGTCAGTTTTCTTTCTTAGGCACCATATACTATAGTTCAAAAGCCTAAAGCTTCTGTGCTACTAGGAAAAGTATGAAAATGACAAAATTCATCTGCATTGGGGCTGTAGGAAAAGTAGAAGACTTTTGAAGAGACAGGGAATTGGGGTCCTAATGTCTTATAAACTGCATCTCTCCTCAGTAAGTGGAGGGCAGTTATGTATTTTTTGCCTTATAATCGTAATCTGATGATTCCAGCCTTAGGCATCTAATATACCTTGTGTGTATGGCTGCTGTTGCTAAATGGAGATAGTTTGTTTTGAGGGTCCTCTCCAAATACACATATGTATACACTGAGTGACTGTTAAAGCATGAATATATCTCCAAAGAATTATAGACATAAGCCTGGAGGCTAATTGGATGTATGTGCTATATGGTTAAAAAAAAATGGAAAACTGGTAGTACTTGAGAAAATATTTCAAAGCAAACTCTGAATGTTGGAGCTACTCCAATATAGGCTATTTATTTGTCCTTGAGATTAAAAAGTGGCTGGTTGGACCACACGAGTCTTGATTTTATTTTTTAGACTGGTTTTAAAAAAAGCATTTCTTATTAACACTGTGTGCACTCAAACAGAACACAGGGGTTGCATTATATTTTGAACTTCTTCCCCTATCCACTCTTTTTTCTTTGGGAAAAGTGAACATCAGATTCAGTTAACCAGTTTGTTCAAAAGTATCTTAAGGCAAGGAAGATAGCAGATGCCTGGTGGCTTCAGGTAGAAGGAGGAAACTAGCAATGGAGGATAGAAGTGGTACAGAGTCAAGGAAGAAGGCACTCCTGTTACGGTGCGAGGAGAATGTGCTGTTTACTTGGCTGCATTGGGCAGCTGTTAACCATCGGGAGGAGAAGGGGATGATGAAGGGAGTGAGGTGGTGGGGCCATTCCTCTGTGCTGTCGTCCTCATTCCTGACTGCAGGGAGTGGGGGCTGTCTGACTCAGTGTTCCTTGGATGGTGCATCAGGAAACCGCTTCATTCCTCACTCCGCTGTCTCAGTTAGCTAGAGGATAAAAACTTACATAGTTTTAATCTGTCCCTGTAGCAGAATAAAACTTTTCCTTCTTAGAGAAAAAGGAATGTGTGTGTTAGGCATTAATGAACTTCAGTGAAACCAACTTTCCTGCATAATAAATTACTTACTTTGAAATATAGGATTACCTCAATATTAAGGCTTAAAGTATGACCCTGGACGTATTTTGTAATAGTTCTTTCAAGTTGTCATAAAAGTTCAAAACACAAGAGTGTCAAGAGCATCAGCTGCAAAGTGCAAAAAAATTGTTTAGTAAAACTCATAACAGGGTAAGGGATGACCCAAAAGCTGCTGAGTTCTTGGATTTTTTGGAGTTGAATCCATGGATTTGAGTTTCAGCTTAAATTGAAGCCTTAGACTTATAGAGGAGTAGAATGCCAGATTGCAGTAGGTCATTAATTTCTAATTCTGAATTAAAACATGTAGAAGAATGTGTCAGGAGATTTTTTTCCCCTCTATGTGTAATGGGTTTAACCTACAAGTTTAGCTGGAATTGCTGTCTTCAAATAACCTGCAGATAAACAGGGGCAGGATACTATGCTTTATTTATTGTACAGTCAAGTTGGTTTGTGTTTAAAACATGCAAATACATAGTAACCTGACAAAGGACCCCCCTTGAGGAGGTGCACTACCACTGAGCTATACTCCCAGACTTGTTTGCTTGGTTTTTTTAATGCCTTAAGATGTACAGTGCATCTTTGACTTACAAACTAAGTTTGTTCCTGAGGACCCGTTGTAATTCGGGTTATGAGTTGGAGGCTCACACTCTTCTGCACGGTCTCTCTTCTGTGCAGGCAGATCTCAGTGTCCTTAGAGAGACATTGGCTCAGGATTTCTTAATTAACCTCATGCAGGAAAGGATGCTACAGTGTTCCTTATAAAATTCTTTAAGGGTTTTATCTGTATCTGAGACCATCTGGAAGCAGAAGAAGCAGAAATTTGGGTCATAACTCAAGCCTTCGGTCATCACTTAAAACTAAAGCGCCAGTCATAACCCAAGTTATGTATGGCCCATTGTACCTCAGGAGCCCACTGTACCTAACATTTCTGCATGTTTGACACGGGGAACGGGCTTTCTCTGTGACCTCAGTGTCCTCTGTGGACTTAGAGTCCAGCCTAAGTGGAGGCAGGAAACTAAATATGGAAGAAAGTGTCTTTGAGTTGAATAGTTCTGCTGGTAGAAGGAAGCCTGCTACCATCCTCCTTTGTGGAGACTTAATGTGGTGTAATGGGAGGCTGTGTGGAAGCAGGCAGCGAGGCCGCTTGTGGTTCATCTGGACACGCAGCCATTCTCCTGTACCCTCCATCTGAATGGCTTTCATTGAATAAGATACACCTTCCTGTCACTACAGACCTTCCACCACAGCTCTGTGAGTATGAGATCACCTTCCTTTATAATATCAAATTCATGACATATACCACTCACAGACTATGTATTCCTGATCCCCTACTTTTTTTCCTTACTGATTAAATTTGAAACCCTTTCCTTTGCGATAACCTGTCCTATTTGTTGTCTTCTGCTGTAGCTAGGTCTTAAGTTTAACCCAAGTATTTTTCTCTGTTTTCTCAATTTCACAGTAAAACAAGTTTACCTTGCCGTTTTTTTATTGCAAATATTTTTCCAGTTGTCTTAGTGAGATGCATTTCCTCCCTAGGTAGGAGCCATCTATGGTGTCTTACGTACAAGGAACCTGAACGTAGAAATCCTATTTTGCATCATTCTATCATCTTTGTTCTCTTTTATTTGCATCATCTTTGTTTTCTTTTATTCTCCAAAATCAATTGCTTTTAATGGAATAAAGCCAGAAAAAATATATTCCCCCTGGGTTTTGGGCCTATCCTCATAAAGTCCAGGATGTTTTGCATGATGTCACCGTGAAAACCAGATGTGAAAAGAAACTGATGGGGTTGGCCTTAGGGAATCTGCTGCATCGTTCTCTCTCCTTTTGGTGTCATTTTCTTCAGGAAGTTGACACTCACTGGGAGTAAAGACCTCATGTCTGAGGAGCTCCAGCTGGTTTCTTAACCCTCATCATCCCTTTGGTGCCATCCAAGACTTGGTTATATGCCTGTAACATGCTGTGCCTGTTCCAGTGCCACTGCTTGAAATGCAATCACTCTCCCATCCCCATCTTCACTGAGTCTTTTTTCAGAATCTGGTAGCAGTAAACTTTGCTCCCAGAAAACATGTATAGTTCTGTGTCTGTTTTTCAGGGATTCAGGACATCTGTGGACTTCAGGTTAAAGACCCCTTCCATAAATTGCACATGTTACTTTGACGTTTGGGATATATCTTAAAATAATGTACATTACTGATTGCATAAGAAGGACCTCACTTCTGTATGTCTCAGAGTTTCATCTGTTACTTACTTGTGGGCCACAGATATACAGAATTGTGGTACTCGTAGTCATTGGTTCCTATCACACATGTTTACTGGTTCATGCAGTTTTGTCTTCTCCACTTTTAAGTTTTTCATAATAACTAACCCAATATGGAAACCAGAATGTGATCGTATATGCTGTAGTTTGTGTGATCTTGTCTCCCTGCCCAGCATAACCTGTCTCCTCAATATTGTACCAGTTGTTCTCTTGCTTTTTTCAGCAAGAGTTAGTTATAGCTACACATATCTAAAAGGTTAGCTGGGAGGGAAGAAAGTTTATTTCTTTTCTCTAGAAGTAAATAAGCTCTACAAGGTTTATTTGTTTTAAAAAATTGGAGTACTTACTGGTGGCAGTGTGATAGAAGATAGACAGTGATCACCTCTGCTATCCAGTAGCTCAGGAAGAAGATGCAAAAACCATTTAAACTTAACTCATTACATGGGCAAAGACATGAACAAGCTGAACTACTTTAAATGGATGATAGCATTTCTATACATGTACCAGAACTGTTGTGTGCCAACTTATAACTATTACAGAGAAGAAAGCCTGCACACTTGCTCTCCTAATGTCTGATTCAGTATTGGTCCCAGCATGGCCACCAGCCAGTTCATGCACCCTTTCAAATGTGTACCATTGCAGCGTCTCACACTCAACCTCAAGACACCCAGAGCTCATCACACACGCCTTCACACCTACAGTCTCATGATCCATGTGGCCTCTGTGCTCTTGTCCCTCAGCTGGACTACGCATTCCAGCACGCCATGGTGCAAGGAACATGGGCTTTGAGGTTGGTCAGCTCAGGTTCATTTCCTGGCTTCACAGTTGCTCTATGACCTTGAGCAGATTGCTCCTTTTAAATGTGTTTGTCTCTGTGCAGTGCTGGGAACTTGGGGCTTTGCGCATTTAGGCAAGTCCCCTGCCACTAAGCAACATCCCTGTCCCCTATTTCCTTTACTGTAAAGTTATGGTAGTAAGACTCCCCCTGTACAGTTGTCATAAGGTTTGAACGAAACAAGCAACACCAACTGTTTACTACTCAGTACCTTGTACGTGGTAAAGGCTCTGTATTTGATGCCACCATTAGCTGTTGTTTGGCCTACCATGTTTGGCTTGATAAATAGTGAGAGGCAAAAAAAGAGACTGGCTGTCATCAGGTTTCTTGCATGGTAGGAAGCACAATAAATGTTTAATAAGAAGCCTGTTAACGGTGACACCTCCAACCTGGCCCACAACAGCACCTCTCACTGCAAAGAAACTAAATTCTTATTTACATAATATTTGACACGTCCTGTCTTTTCTCACTCATACTTTCACAAATTGGTGTTTGTTGTCCAAGACTAAGAGGTAGTTCCACAAGCACAGACTGTGCCTTTATTTTCAGTGTTACATGTGAGATGTCTCCCTTAATAAATGCAGAAGTTCCTTGACTTAGGATATGGTTAGGTCCCAATAAACTCATAGTAAGCTGAAAATGGTTGGAAATACACTTTTACTGTCAAAATTTAGCCTAACTTGCCTTAAATATGCTTAGACACTTAAATTAACTTATAGTTGATCAGAAAACATCTAACACTAAGGGTATTTTATAGTAAAGTGTTCAGGCCATAGTTTCTCTTACAGCCCTTTCTTCCTAAAGATGCCCCATGATACTGCAAAGATCCCCTTTTTTTTCTAGGGTCTCTTATGATTTTCTGAATACTGTACTAAAAGTGAAAAACAGAGTGGTTATATGGTTTCTTACCATTAATGTTAGTTACTATATGTTAATACCTTTTCTACTAAAAGCATATCACATTTACAACATTGAAAGCATCTATAAATTAATTGAACCATTTCTAAGTTGAAGACTGCCTGTAGTTTCAAATAAAATAAGTGGGGTTTCCACAGCCAGAGAACACACTCACAAATGGAACTTAACCACGTGCCCAAACAGGATTTTTTTAAAAATTAACATGTGTAAAAATTTTTTAAAAAATTAGCATGTGTAAAAAGCTTTAATGTATCAGAGCCTTTCACTTAACCCAGATTTCTGGGGTGTGTGTATGTGTGTGTTTTGTTTTGTTTTGCTTCACAGAATAGTAGTATCTAGCAATCTGAGACCCACATTCCCCATCTAGCACTGAGTGTTGGCACCAGAAAGCAGGTGTGTAGTTGGTGGGTGGTACACACACTCCAGTTTGCTCCTTGGGACACTTTTCCTCATAATTCACCTGCCTGATCTCCTAGGCTCTGGAGTGTGACTCTGTTCCTAGAGTATTGTGGAAGCTTGAAACTGGGAAGGAGGATTATTCTTCATCCATTTAGTACCTCTCCCGAAACCCAGTCATAGGTGTTGGGGAGCAAAGAGCTGGAAAGCAAACTGTTTGCTGTGTCTCCCAGACAGGAGAGGCTATTCACGTGTGTGATGACTGCAGTGAAAGATAGTATGGGCCACGTGGACGGTACAAACAAAGAATGGAAGCGGGGTATCTGTTGCTGCTGGGGCTGCTGGGGAGGGGGTCTCCTGAAGAAGATCACTTGGCTCAGCTCTTTAAGGGTGGTAGGATTTCATTGGCTGGAAGGAAACAAGGCCTTATCCCTGAAGGGCATGGCAAGAAAGGCATCTGTGATTTGAGCAGTTTGATCCACAAAGGGAGGAAGCAGAGGGAGTTGTAGAGAAAGAAGGGGCCAGATAAGGTGTCCTCTGAGGCCAGATGGTGGCATTCAGAACACAGGCAATAAGGAGCGTCTGCCAAAGAATTGAGAAGGGAAATATTACGGTCGGAGGCATCACATAAATGCACATACCTTCAGCTGCTAGCAGACATCTCAGAAGCAGAAGTGGTTTGTGGAATGCTTATCTGGATGTCCCCTGTATCATAGTTTTTCTTATGGCCCTTCTTAAAGGTGCCCCATGATATTGCAAAGATCCGCCTTTTTTTCCTAGGGTCACAGCTCTACTAGATACACAGAATCTCAGGACCAGACACCGGTGATAAATTTCATGTGCAATTTGAAGTGCACTAAAAGGGTGTGGTGGCACTTAGAAAGGAATTTAACCTGCCTGTCATGGAAAAAAATGGGAAGCATGTTTATGGCTGCTGTAAATTAGCCCAACCTAAGGTTTTTCTCTGGCTAGGCCCCTATTTAAGCGTCTCATGCTCCACAGCTGAGCTAGCTGGGCAACTCACTAGGACCCTAGTTAAGCCCAGTTTTCTAAGTGCGACATCTTGTCTACTGTCCACCTGTGACCACTGGCAGAGGCTGTCCTTTCCTGTTGTTTGGTGCTGGGTGATGATGAGAATGACTGCCAGCCCTGGCAGATGCATTCTGCTGAGGATGCTGCTTGTAGTGCCAGGGTTGATGGGTACTCATAAGGTCTACCCCCGTCCTCCCAAATGTGATATGCATATGATCTTGGTGCAAGTGTCCTTTGCTAATTTCTTCAACAGCCAGATACATTCAGCCCACATGCTGAATTCAGCCACATGCTGGCAAAGTGTGTGGCACAGTTACTATGTGAAATTGATGTGGATGCCAATTAGCTGAGGTGACCAGGTTTCACTGAAGAGTTAAATGTCACTATCCCCATGATGGAACCATCAGCCTAGCTTGGATGTCACCAGTGACTCCAGATATCTGAGGCATCCTTTGGGGATGCAGGGGCACTCATTTGCTTGTTGATGTTTATGACCATGTTGGACTGGGCGTATTTCATTTGCTTTCTCAGTCACATTTAGAGCCATCTTTACTATGAGTCTTCGAAAAATGACTGTTAATGAGGGAATTCAAGTTGGAGAAATCTTCCTTAAAGCATAATACTTATCAGTTCATAGCTGTACACTTTTGACAGACCTTTGAAAGCGTGTCAAGGTTCCCCCCCCCTTTTGTTTTTTTCTTCTATGGCACAATGTTGGACTGTTTTCCATTCATTCAACAGAAATTTCTCAAAAGTGTTTTGTGTACATGCAGTATTATGCAAACCCTTGATAATTTAGCACCATGCACTCCTGCTGGATTCCTGGTTTTCTTTGACAGATTCAAAACAGATTCAATTATTGGTCATATATGACCATTATTTTTGTTGTCCTCCAGTGAGGAAACCGGAAAGGTGATATTTATGTTACTCTATGTGCTTGGGTTTTCAAAGGAGCCCTCTGGAAGCTAGGAGACTTTTATTCAAGTATATTTCTACAGTTGTATAACTGCCACTATGTGAGTTGTGGTGTCTGTAAATATTAGGTAGAACTGGCAGACCACTAAGTGTGAGCAACTGGACAATAATGACAACAACAACAACTTTTATAGAGGAATAACTAATATACCTAAGCAATGCTTTGGTTCTTTAAAAGGAAAACAGATTACAGGGAAAACGCCTCGGTATATAGCATTCACTAAAGTAAATCCCAATTGGACCACAGACTTAGTACAAACTGCCCCATTTATGGAAATGCACATGTTTGTGAATTAGTACAAACTCTAGAAGCAGAGTTACCAAGATGTTAAGCACTTTCCTTGGAGAAGCGGAATTAGATATGGTAGACAAATTTTATCCTTGTGCTGTGTATTTCTATATTGTTTGAATTTGTAATCATGGGTAAAAATAGATACGTAAGACCTGGAAGGTTAGTATTTGCAAGCCATCGAGGGCTTAAAACTAGAAGAAGAAATTACAAAAGAATAGACCAATAGGACTTGACAATGGATATGTACTTTTGTGCAAAGAATGTTGCTACACTAGAGAAGATATTGCCAACAAATCTGTGTTCACATCCTTAGAAAGTAAGATTATCTCTGGGCTTGTTACTGTGTGGGTGATTGGCTCCCAGATGGGTTTCCAGGTTCTTGTGCCCAACGAACAAATTGGATGTTGCACACAACAGTCTGGAAAAAGCAACTAATTTTAATGAAGTTTGAAGGGAGAAGGTATGCTGAGAGCAAGCAGGCTCTTAACAGGTGGACAAAAAAACAGCATGAGTTGAGAAGAAGAATGGACACTGAGTGGGCTGGGCTTAAGGATTTGAAATGTGCTCTGAGCCTAAATGACACCTATTGGGTCTTGCAGAGCATGCTTGACAGAATGCTGAGTCAGGTCAGCTCTGTGCACTGGACATATCCTTTTCCATCACTACCTCCAGACAACCCCCAGGACAAAGGTCAGGGGCTTTGGCATTGGGGTGCTACCTGGTTTGGGTGAGTGGAGGATAGACCCAGAGACCCTAATTGTACTATTTATACTGGGCTGAATAATGGCCCTCCCAAAGATGCTTACAGTCCAATTCCTAAAACTTCTATATATGTTACCTTCCATGGTAACTGGACCTTTCCATGTATATAAATTAAGAATGTTAAGATGGGAGATTGGCTGGGATTACTCAGGTGGGCCCAGTATAATCAAAACCTTGCTCACGAGAGGGAGGCAGGAAGCTGAGAACCAGCAGAGCTAACTGGAAGCAGAGAATCAGAGTCAGAGATTTGAAGATGCCAAGCTGCTGGTGTTATCCGGCCTCAGGAGAGCCCCCAGGTCCTATTCCCCATGTTGGCCAGTGATCCTCCTGGGTAGGCTGTGGCCAGAGGGACAGATGTTTAAAGAGTGAGGGCATACCCTGTTACTCCTCTGAAAGGGGAGAACGAAAGGAGAGAGACAGACAAAGGGAGAACAGGAGTCAGAAGTGTGGTGCTAGAACAGAGGCCAGTAGGGCCAGCCACTTTCCCCCTGCCCTCATTTGGGCAGATGGAAATGGCTAGATGGAAAGAAATAGAAGCACAGATGTGTAAGCTGCCTTTCCCTTTTGCTTGGTGACATGAACTTAAATGTATTCCACATTTAAGTCCATTCTTCTTGCCAAAAGGAGGTGATTGTGATTTTTGCATTAAGTGATTTCTGCTCATTTCAGTGTGTTCAGATAATCTGCAGAGGATGTGCCCCAGGTCTCTTTGGAGATGCAGTTGATATGCTGTTGTCTGCTGTGTGCTTGGGCCATGCTGCCCTCCCCTGTCCTCTGCCCCATCCAGGGACCTTTCTTTGGCCTGAAGATGGATGTGCCTGTGCTTCTTGCAAATGTTTCCATCTTGAAACCCCGGGGACATTTACTTGTTTTCTTTTCCTCTTGAGTGAGGCAGGCTCGTTCACCAAGGCGGTTGTTACATGCTGCTTCTCACCTCCATGCTAGATTCCATGGCATGTCCTGAAGCTCTGGATGCTATGATGTCCTGCCATTCAGGTATTTCTGTAGGGCTGTACCAGCTTCTGCTCATTCCTCTTACCTAATTCTAAGTTGTGTGGGTGTCTGTCTATTTGGTTTTATCAGCAGAAGAAGAGCAATACTACATAGCTTTGTACTCTTAGGCTGTGATTTGGCAACCTATTTCCCACAGGGGTTAGGGTTTTTTTCTTTGCTGTAATCTATTGCCCTTTTGCCTTAATGTTCCCAGATTCTCCCATGGGGTGCATCATGAAACACACCCTCCAGCATCATTGAATTCTTGCAGCCCTTCTTTTTCATGTGATTTTATGGTTGCTGGATCGCAGAGAGCTTGAATGTAGGGAAATGCAATGATCTGTCCCTCTGTTTTTATCATCTTTTCCCATAGGTTGTTTAGCTCCAAACAGCAATAGAGCAAGTGGCTTGTCCAGGCCTTCATGACTTAAGGCAGCCTTGTAACTAACAGCAAAAGACAGCTAGTCTTCCCATGTTTTATCATGTGACTTATATGCTATAGAATTAGTTCACTTTACAGCTACAGTATGACCAAGATTGTTACAGCAACTGTCTTGGTAGGAAACGTAGTATTAGGGTTCTAGAGACATTATAACACCTTATTAGAGGCTGAGGGATGATAGGCTCTGCAGGTTATGATGTTGAGTATGGCCGGCTTTCACAGACCAGGATGCTAAGAGACTAAGAGTCCTCTGGTCGAAATCTTACATAGCTTAGTGTTGTAGGTTAAAGCACTGATTCTTTATGGGTGGCCCTTGAATCAAGATTGTGACCAATTAATATAAAGCAAGTGACTAGTGTTTTATAATTATTTGGTAGCACATCCATTTCCTTGGACACAATGTGCTTCCTTTATCAGAATATAGGCAGTGATCCCATAAGGCTCTACTCACTCTCGAGGTGGGGTAGGGGAGAGCAGCCTTCTGTTTGCAAGTTGATTCACTTTGATTTAGTCTCCTTGTGCTGTGCAGCATGACTAAGGAGGGACTGAAGGGCAACACAGTGACAAATTGTGGAGCTGAGAGCAGTGTCCGCATTCTGCTATAAGCAAATCAGAGTGATTCTGAATGGGCTATGCAGTTAACTGCTGGGACTTGATTGTTCCCTTGCCAATCAGATTTCAACCTAAAAGTAGGCTTTTCCAGACCAGTACGCTTTACATCTCTGCTCCAGCTACCTGGTTCTTCAAGCACCGTGTAACATGGGCTACCTCTTCAGGCTGCTTTCTCCTGTCCTTTGAAATCAGGGAGATGTGAGTTCCTCTAGAGGAGCCTCAGCCAAGAGCCTCCCTCTCCAGCCAAAAGTCTCATCTAAACAGGAAACACCCAGCTCTTGCAGAGTGGTACTTGGAACAAGGTGCTGGCAGTGGGTGTCACTGGGCTCAGTGCATGTGTTAGATTACAGCGTGCACATTGGTTGGAAGCCTTTCGAAGCAATGGATGCATCAGAGGTGATGTAGACTTTGTTTAGCCATTTTTTGTTGTTGTTATTGTTTTTGTTTTTTGCCTGCTGGATGCTTTTGTAGTTACTTGCACTGTGATTATATTTCACATGGCTCAGTGAAGTCTGACTTCTTGGAGGAGAGACTGTTGCTGGGCTTTGCAGTCAGAAATTTGTTGCATGAAATTCACCTTTGCCCTTTACAAGAATAAAGGAGTTGCCTCTCACAGTTACTTACTTCTCATTCACATTATCTAATGCTGAATTCTGATCTCTTTTGCTCTGTTTTTGTTGTTTTTTGAGTTCAAAGTTGACCCAATTCAAGACTTCTGAACCATCGTTGCAATTCCTAGCTCTCCCATTGACCGGCCTTGTGACTGTGGACCCTTGACTCACCCTTTGAGACTCAGTTACCTTGCAATTGTAAGATGAGGACAGTCAACAGTACCTACCTGAAAGGGCCATCGTGATGGTTAGAGGACAGTGTAGGGAACAGCACGTGTAGTATTGGGGCTGCACAAATGTAGCCTTCTGGAAAGTGTGCGTGCTCTCGGTCTGGATTTTCCCCACCTCTTCCTCTCTGTTGTTTGTAGTATATCTTAAATAAATATGAAAATATAAAGCCTTCAGCCTCTTGATCAAATTTACTTGTTAAATAGTAGATACTTTGCAACCACACCCTTGCAGTCTCTGTGGTTGTCCTTTGAAGGAATAAATTGTAATTTCATGGTATTCTCTGCCAGAAGATGTAGTTCTTTCTCATTTCCCTGTATAATAATGGTGATAGACTCTCCTTTAACCTTTTTGTGAAAATTTGAGAATATTTAGTTTTGTCAGCTGGCTCTTGTCTGTTCGTGAATCTTGACAACATCTATTCATGGCCACACTGAATTTATAATGGAAAACGGGCATATCTAGAGACAACCACTAGGCTTACATGTAATGAGGACCAGCGGGCACTGCCATGGCTCTTTTTGTTGTTTGTTTCCCATCTGAGGTCCCCGTCTTCGTGGCGCTAATAATGCATGGCCCCTTTTATGTCCCCTTTACAAAGCTGTGTGAGCACGAGAGGTCCTGTATGGTCTTGTTTACTTGCTCCTACTTTCCTGTCTCCGGGATAATAATGGGATCCTGCTGGAGCAGGGCCACACACCAGACGTGTTAGTGCAACCCTCCTTACATCTTTGTCCTTCGATTTTTGTTTTGTTTTGTTTTGTTTTTGAGTGTGCAGTAACACTGAAGAGCCAGCTGTGGGATGTGGAGTCTGTTTAACCTGCTGTGGCTCACACTTGTGATAGTTTCGCTATTTGAGAAAGAGTGCAGGGATTTTTTTCTGCTTTGGTCATGGATGTGTATTCTTCTGTGTGTTTATTTGTTATAACTCTCCATGCGAGGGGTGTTTGGGCTCTGGGAGCATGGCAGCCTTCCTGGACTTAAGACCTGAGATCTCCTGGGCTCCTCTGATCCTCACCACAGCAGAGTGAGCTTATGGCACTCGTATTCTTATTCTCTGAAGAAGCAGAGGAAACTTGCCCAGGATCACAGAGCTACTGAGAAATGGTGCACAAATCTGAGTCCTGGTGGGCAGTGATCCAGAGTCCATGCTGTTATCCACCCGGGGACCTGTTCTTGTCTCGCCAGCAGTGCTGTGAGGATGAGATGAGACAGGCAGACTGAACAGCACACTGTTCAGGTTGCCATATTTGTGGTATTGTCAAGGTGTTTAGTTTTAAGTTTGAGAAACAAGAACATAGGAGCTTTCTAATTTTGGCAAGGAGACCATGGAGCTAGCTTTTAGGGGGTAGTATTAAGGGTGACCTTGCAAAATAAGTAGAGACAAAAGGATGTGGCAGGAATACCTATGAGAATGGTGCAGCCAGATGTGTGCAAGGGGTGGAAAAGAGACTGCAGCAATGCACAGATGAGAAATGCAGGAGAAACTACAGGAAAAAGTTGAGATGAGTTTGGAATGGTTGGCTGGAGCCAGATGTTTAAAGCCTCAGTGTGTTATGGGTTAACACTTGTGAAAAAGTTCCCTAATGAGGGTTTCTGTCAACTTTGTTGCAGGGCTGTTACTATGCATCCCTGCAGGGGGTTCAGCAGTGTCCCTGAGCATTCCCAGTAGGCGCCAGAAGCACCTTGTAACCTTCCTCCCATTGTGAGACCCTAAAGTGTCTCCAAACATTACCCAGTGTCCTGTGAGAACAGGCATATACTTGGCTAAGAACTACTGCTTGAAAATAAAGCAAGGTTAGAAATTTCCGCTCTCTCAGGAAGCAGAGCAAAGCCTGTGGTGACCCTCAAAAGGATCCATGAGCTCAACATTTTCTTCAGCATTCCAGGACTACTGGTTATTTTCTTTTCTCTAAAAAGTGCACATGTGTTTTGCCCTGTTCTCTAATCTGTTGGTGGTGTTCTTAAATATAAAAAGATTTTAAGTTGTATTTATATCAAGTAAACGTTTGTCTAGGGTAGGCTTCATATATTAAACGGATTTTTTTTTTTTTGTTTATCAAAAGGTTGTCATGTCACCTACAGAGGGCAAGAACCAAAAGAGGAAGCTGCCTTCATTTCTGGTAGGCCCTGGCCCTAGTAGTAGGCCTTCATTTCTCATGATGTAGGCCCTAAACTGCCAGAATTCCGGTTGTCTCAAGAAATTGGAAATAGGTTAGGTGTAGTGATGCATGCCTATAATCCCAGCACTGGAAGGCTGAGGCAGAAAGATCGTCATGAATTCGAGGGCAGCCTGGACTACATAGTGAGACTCTTATGTCAAAAAGAAAAAGAAATAAAAGTATTAAGTCCATTCATATTTTAAACAGGCTTCAAGGAGTGGATGGGAATGGAGGCTGTGCAAACCAAATACAGAGTGTCTGTAGCCCCCAAGTCTTGTTTATCACGTGCATGGCATCACTCAGCTTGCTCTGCTTGGTGAAGCAAGACTGAAGAGGAGGCAGAGTGCTGAGACTGAACTGGGACCGCTATGTAAACGTGGTCAGATCACCAATAACCGTTGCGGGGACCACTGCCTGTGGCACAGGTGTGTGTCTCTGTGTCATGCTCTGAGGATCTGTAATCTCGGGGACTGTGAGGACCACTAGGTCCCCCACCTGCCTTAGCAGGAACAGTTCCAACTCAGTCCTACGCTTTGGGTTGATGTGTTATTGCCCACTCTCACTTTCCCCCCATTGTAGGAAAAGCATCTTTCTCCTATTCCGTGTTTTCAGTTCTCCTTGGGGTGGCCTTCCTCTGCATACACACTTACTTACTCTTCTTTCTCAGAACAAGCAGTCCAGAAGTAAGATAGTCTGCCAGCACCAGGTAAGGAGGAAAGACCTCCACCCTCAATCCTCAGGCGACTCTAGCTACAGCACATGTCCTCAGGTGCCACAGGCTGCTGGCAGGTGTCACATACTTAATTCACAGCGAACTTAGTGTGAACCACAATTCCTAAATCTCTTTTATATGTTCTGTTACCAAGCCATATTTCTTTCTTCCACTTGTAATAAATTATTTTAGTATCCTTGGGGGTGGCAGTGACTCAAGAGCAATTGAAGCTGGTAAAGCTGTTAGTTCCTCTCAGTGCTCCTGGACTGTTACTGAGTTTTTAAATATGTTTGCATTTGAAAAAAAAATGATTATTCTTTTTCTTTGTTCTCCACTGCTTTAATGTGCTGCTTCTAATCTTTATGGGTTAGGAGATTGTGTGTCCAGGGATTTTAGAATCATGTCGTCAGGAGATTTGGGATATCAGACATAATAGCCAGTCTCTGCGTGCAGATCCTTTCTTGGGAGCCAGGCACGTGAACATAGGATGGACACTGGTGTTCCCTTTGCTATCGGAACCCTCTGTTGTGCGTAGAGCTCAAGCCCATTGCTTAACATTGTTAAGACTTTTAGAGGAAGCCTGTTCTCTCTCTTGTAGCCACCATCTTCCCAGATTTCCTGGAGAATTGGGACGTCAGCTGAGAGGCAACTTACTCAGGATCCAAACTCGGATTAGATCAGATCTTTAAGTCCACCCTGCTCTCATGAAGGCCAAGTTTCCCTTGTGGCAGTGAGGACCTTTGTGTGTGGAATATCCTCCACACTTACGTGGCTTGATGTTTGTTCATGTTTTAGACCAGTGTCCATGTGGTGGGTGTGATTGGTCATTACCCGTGTGGTCATTACCCGTGCGGCCTCTCTTACCCTTTTGATGAAGAGATGGAAGGAGTGAGGTTTGGGTTTGCAGACAAATAGGTGTTTGCAGAGAAACTTTTTTCTTTGTTTCTGTTGCTAGAGTATATGTCACTGAGTAATCTTTTATATAAAGTTAGAATTGCTTGTTTGGTTCAATGATAGATAATTCTTCAATTTGAGATATAGAGCTGAATGAAGTTAGCTGTCTAGTATACCTCAACATGTCAATGGAATATAGAGATTTTACTTAGAATATGTCTTCTACAATTTCAGTCTTATTTGCTTGATTTATATATATCTTTTGATTTTTTTGCTAAAGTCTGGCTGACGTCTATAGGATTATAAAGACTGAATGATTATGAAAACCATATGCCATTATGCACATCAGCAAAATAAAGTTTTGCAAGTAGGTCTGATTTTTTTTTTTTTTCTGTCAGCATCTTTCTAACTAGTCCATCCCTTCTCTACCTTACCCCTTTAATTTTGGCTCCTAGTTAAAGAAAAGCAATTGGATTGGGGGGAACATGAGTGGCACATAATCAGAACTAAATGTTGTAGTTTTGATCTTAAATAGAAACTAAGCTTTGGATTAAGAATCTGAATTACCCATTATATTCTTTTCTACTGACTGATATCCAAATACATCTTGATAAATATCTGATGTTAATCTGTGGAAAAACAGTCCAAATGAGAGCAGATTTTAATGTTATGAGATTACAATTCCTTTGAGGATTGCTGTGAAAATTATATTCCAGCTATTACAACTCCAAAGAACTTTGAAGGGATACAAAACGATTTTGGAGTCAGATTCTCATTTTACTGACTGTGTGACTGGATTGTTCCTCTAACTTATGTGGGTTTCAGTTTTGTCCAAGTGAAAAACAAAGTTGAGAATTATGAAAATGGGACAGAGGTGAGGACAGAAAGGATCAAAGAGGCAAGTGTGGAAGACAAGCTAGATACCCCATCAGGTTCCCCTTTGCCTCCCAGATCCTTTCAGGCAGAGTACAGAACTTTGACTGTTTGGCCTCCCTAGTCGTGCTTTCTAGATGATTTGTGTGCTTTGGGGCTAGTCTTGCTTTCTCAAAGTGCTCTCAGGATGGGCTTTTAGATATGTCTCTGGTCCAGATGTCTGACTAGCTCTGGGGATGTTCTGGCCTCTCTTTGTACTGTGTGTGATATTCCTTTTAATGCAGCTGTGTCTGGATTGTCATTTGAGACAGCCAATAAGTGTCCCTTCTCCAGGCTTATTTGGAATGAAAACTAAAACCTCTCAGTAAGTCAGACCCCTCATTAGGAAGATGTCTGGGTAAAGAGATGCAGCTGATCATATGGTCACGAGATTTCCTTCAGGGGCCAAAACACTCATTCTGTACTCCTTTCTTCTGCAGTAGGAAAAATGTTCTTACAAGTAATCTGACAGACTTACTCCGATCTAGTACCTAAACGAATAAAAATCAAAATTTAGAAAAACTTATATGAAAGAAAAAATTTTCCGCCTCTGTTAAACACACAGAGATGGGGTTGTGGGATATTAAACTCTTCAAACCCTGTCATCTGGATTGGAGTGCTTCTCTGAGGAGTGCAAGGACCTGCACTTTGCTTACTACAGCAGCTCTTTAACCTTTGAAATCAATAACAGTAAGGAGCAGATGGGGCCACTGAGACATGCAGAGCTGCAGCTGCGGAAGGCCCGTCTTCTGGCAGCCACACGCCCAGTATGAATCACGTCATCCTTCTGCTGCCCACCTGGATATCCTCCCCATCTCTGTGGCTTCCTACCTGTTAAAATTCTATTTCCAAGCACAGCTCAAATGCCTGTGCTCCATGAAAATCTTCTCCAGTCATCTCCACTGGGAGCTGTGTTACCTCTCCTGTGCAGTCTCTGGCCATTAGTGAGACTTCACTTGACCTTTATCCCAAGCCTTCTGTGACAGAATGTTATTGGATATGTACTTTGTGCTTTCGGGACGGCCTGTTCCTCCTTGCTTGCACACGTATTAAGTGCTGACTGTGTGCCGGGCTTCATGCTACGAACTGGAAATAGGTAAACCTTGGAGGTACCATCAGGTGTGGAGACACATGATTACTCCCTGTGACGTGTGCTGTACAGCAGATGTAGGAAGCAAGTACTTCAATATTTCCATATGACTATTTTATGCAGCTTTGAGGTTTTGCTTTTTGAAGATAGAAGAGGGTCTTACTCAATCTACTTCCATCCCTAACGGAGTGTCCAGCCCACTAATGGATACCCAATATGTACATTTTAAATGAGTCACTTACCATCTAGTTAGCAAAAAGTATTCATGCTTTATTAACTGCAGTGTAACACTGGGTCTGGCTTGAATATGGTAATGGGAGAGCAGGCCATGAATGCCACCAGAAAGTAGAAGATGAAGAGACTCTCTGTATCTTGTGAAGTGTGGTTCAATCTTTTCTCTCCTATAAAAATCTTTTTAAAAGCCTTTCGGTTGGGGTGGGGTTTCTCCTAATGTGGAAACAAAATTGACAGGTAAGAAAACTGTGCACACAGGAGGAACCTCCAGCAAAGCCCCCTGAGCTGACTGAGCAGGGGTGCATCTCTGCCCTATTAGGGGGGGAAAGATGATGCTGATGAGCAGTGATGCAACTGACAGGGACTATGGACTGCAGGGAGCTCCACCCCTGTGTGGTGGCTGCTGCAGTTCCTGGGCAGGACAGGAGCCAGAATTGCCAGTGGGACTGTAGTCACAGGTAACAAGACCGGCTCACCCTTCAGCAGAGTGTCTGGGAGCTCATTTATTCTTTCCTTTTTTCTGTCTTTTATACAGTTTTGGTCTTGGAATTGTGACTTTTACATCTAAAGAAAAGAACTATTCAGATGGATGATTCTTCATTTTGGTTTACCATTTATAATTAATATCACCCATCTGTTGACTATATAAACATTTCCATTTGTTCATACAAGTAACTCACTTCACCTTGTCCTGTCTGGTGGGCTAGGTGTCTCATCTTTTAGGTGAGAAGACTGAGACCTGGAGAAGCAGAGTCAGCTTTGACCTCACTCCTCTGACAGCAGATGCACAGAGTATGGCTAATATTCTCTGTCATTATAGTTACAGATGCAAGGTATTTTCACTGAATGCTGTCAGTTTAGAAAAGTCTTTTGCGTTGATACTAGTCATCGTTTATTTTCTTAAATATTAACCTCAATGATTATTTAAAAAAAAAATATATATATATATATAAATAACAGCCCTACCAAACTACTTTGAGTCCCGGTAAAAGTGTAGCTCCCAGCATTCATTTCTAAATTCTAATCAGGACATTTTAGGGCTGTTTGCGATGTTCGAATAGACAATGTGGTTTAAAATTTGCCTGAAGTGGTCTTCAAGAGGGCTGTATACATCCAGGTGTATTCTTTTAGCAGCAGAAATGGGAAAACTGTTCTGGAGAATCTGAGCTTCCCATCCAAATCCACATTTAGGAATTGTGTGAATCATCTGTTTACATGGTTTAGTTAGACCAAGTTATGTTTAATGGGTGTTATCAGAGAATTATTAATCTCAGTATAAATATGTGGGTTTTTAGCACACTATAACATTAATTCAGTTGAATTAATTTGGCAAGTCTAAGATTTGGTTCTCCAAAGTCCAAAGTGGCTATTTTGTATGATTTTTAGAACTAAATTGTATATAGTGTAAATGGTGACTTGAAAAGCAAAATTAAGAATGTAGATAAGAACAACTAAGATGATTTTTATATAATTACAGCTTATTTTGTTTTTGTGATCAAAATGTAATTCATTACCATCATGGAAACTTTGAAAAGTTTGAGTAATACTAAAATTAAAATCACCTAAAATTCCAAATATAGATATATTTACCATTAGTATTTTAATGTTTAATTTATAGACAAAAAAATAGATCTTTTCTTTGCCCCACTGTTGAAATCCTAGAACATGCAAATATATATTCTCTTTGAGCAAGAAAAGCTGGCAGGATAGTGTAAGCATCTTTTTTGTCAGTAATAAAAATCTTTAGCAAATGATTGATTGCTGACCTGCCCCCTACCTAGAAGTTGAAGAAAAAAGCACTAAAAAACTGGAAGAGTATTCTTTTGTCTGTATCCTCATCCCACTAAAGTAGCCTGAACAGGGTTCAATGCAGAAAGTATGAGGAGAAGAAAGGGGAAGTCAGGAGTTCTACCCTTGAAGGTTAATAAGTGAGTTTTACAGGTGAGTTCTCCATGCAGAATATTTCGTAAATCTGAATTATATTATCTTACTTTTCTCCATTAGGTTTCTGAGCTGGAGTCACTGTGCTGAAAACTTGAACTATATAAAGTTATTAAATCAAAATCATGAAGACAGAAGATGGAATTTAAGAGGAAATAGAAAAAACAAAGGAATTAGGAATGGGAAAATGGCTAATTCTAAAGCATTTGGGAGATGAGTACTGAAGGTAGGCCAGAGTACAGGTGCTAGTGAAGAAATACTACTTAGGGAGGACTGGGTGAAAAAAACTATATCCATTCCCTGAAATTGTAGGCAAGGAACACTGTCAAGCCACTGTACACATTCTCTATAGCAGTTCTCTTCTGACTTCTAAGATGTGAGTAAAATCCTCTAGGGGAAAGTTAGCACATCATGTGAAGCTTCTTTTATAGGTGATTCAGAACCAAGATTTAGGTTATGTCTGACAGTAGTTTTAAGTGAACAACCTTAAAGCCCTTGGGTTAGGGACAGGCTTGGGCTGGGTATGACATGTGCTGAATTATTTGGTACTCACAGTACAGCAGCTGGCCAGGAGGTAAAGATGGCGGAACTGGGGTTTGAATCCAGGGATGTCTCTGTCTAATGTCCATGCCCTTGCTAACACTGGCAGACCTTGGCTTTCATGTTCCCTGGTGCATAAATAGTCAGTCACTGTACCACTGCAAAATGCACACAGTTCCTAATCGGGTTCTTGAAATTTGTTGCAAAAGCCTTCTGAATTTGATTATATCCATTTGTCATTTAGCGAATCTACATGTGATTAATTGGTAAATAAGAAGACACATCAACATTTTAAAAGACTCAGTGTGTCTTAATCTGATGAAACTGTACTATTCCTTAAAGGATCAGAACACAGCCACAGTGGCAACCAAGGAAACCTTGAGCCGATTTCAGGAAGAGTTTCCCTTGAATTCCCTGTGTAAGGAAAGGAGAGTCATTCACTTACCAGCACTATCACTGCTCTGAAGTAGCTCTTGTGTTACTAACAGCCAGAGCGCTTGCCTCTAACAGCATTTGAGAAGACAAATGTTCCCTGTACTAGGCTGCAAATGGATTAAAGCAGTGTTGATCCTCATCTGTCAGAACAATTAACATGAGTAAAACACTTGCCCTACTTAAAGCAGATGGAAGGGAGGGAGGGGAGGAGAGGGCGCCTGTTCTGTGGTACCGCTCAGAAGATTAATGTGGCTCTATGGGCAGTGGAGAGCCCTGGATTTATTTTTCTGAACATTACATGGATTTACAGGGATGTCAGTTACTGCTGAAAGCACTGACTCTGTTCCCAGGTCTCTGTGGGGTACTGAATGAGGCATGGAGGAAGTGAAGGTGTGGGGGTAGGGGATGAGATAAATGTACAACATTTTTAATGGTAGAGTATGACTTGTGGACCATTTTGTCCTCTTATGTTTAAGCTCGGGTGAGTTTAAGGCTTAATAGTAACCTGGCTTCTTCGAGGATGTATAAATATTGCCGTAAGACTTACGAAATAAATGGAATAGAAAGAAGTGCCTGTAATCACCTTAGACCACAGCGCTGCAGGAAAGTCACAGATCCCTTTTGCTTTCCATTAGAGCCATGCAATAGGGGAAGAGGAATAGAAAACAACATATTAAGAGTGAGATATCTAGCAGGATTTTATTGTTTGACAGTGGAAATGGGATGCGAAAATGGTTGAGGTTAGCACTATAATGGTAGAAAACAGTATCGTGAGAAGCAATATTGGCATGAGGGCCTCATCAGATTTTAATTATAAGGGATCCATAGTAAGAAAGTGATCTGGCAGTTGGCAGAAGTGGAGTTGTTAACTGCGAGGGCCAGAGTTGGGGCAAGGAGGGAGTATTTGTTAGCACTTGTAGCAAAGCAGGTCCAGAATCTAGTATTCCTTCAGATATCCTCCCCAGAGCATACATCTTAACAAAATTTTCTACCCCTTTTCCCTTTGTTTGCTCTTAACTTCTTATTGTGGGGAAAAGGTCGCAGTCCTGTGCTGACCAATCATGCTTTTTATGTTTATTTTTGATATCTGGCCACCTTGCTGGACCAGCTTCCGTCCTCTCAGGGCTCCAGAGATGTCTCCCCTCTCCCAGGTCATGTCCTGTTTCTGAGCTGGGCAGCTGAAGGGTTAGAGTCTTGGTTCACCGAGAACCAAGAGTAACTGCAGATACCATTGTGCAGGAGCATCTTCCACCTGTGTGGTGCCTGTCTTGAGTTTCATTCTGGCAGCCTGTCTTCCTTTTTCAAGTCTTACCTGTCATCATGCACCACCACCTCTCTGTCTAGCAAGCATGAAGTTTGCAAGCCCTGCTTGTTTCCATTTTCACACTAGCTACTGTTTTCACTGTAGACAGGATCACCAGCATATATTCTTTAAGGTTCTTTCACATAGCAAGATAATCTCTTAAACTTATTTTCTCCTTAGAGAAAAAAAATTTTGCCTTAAATTGAAAAATTGAGAAAAGCATTTTAAAATATCTAGTACTACATTATTTTAAGTTAGTGAAGATTAAAGGGTACTTAAATGTGATTAAGGAGGCTATAGTGTACAAAGTTAATTGCATTTACTCAGTTATTAAGACTATGTGTAAGAAGACTGTACCCACTTGGGAAAACTATACAAAATAACACTAACTTAGCAGTGTGTGTGTGCTAAGGTTATAGCTTTTTAAAGAAAAACAAGTTGTTGGGGCTGGGGATTTAGCTCAGTGGCAAAAGCGCTTGCCTGGCAAGTGCGAGGTCCTAAGTTCAATCCCTGGTACCAAAGCAAACAAATAAACAAACAAAAAAAGAAAGACAAGTCAACCGCGCTAGTGCACACTTGTAATCCCAGCTACTCACAAGGCTGAGGCAAGAAGATTGAAAATTAGAGACCAGTCTGTCTCAAAATAAAAATATTTGAAAAAGGACTCAGATATGGCTCAAGGAAGGAGGGCTTTCCTAGCATGTCCAATCCCTGGAACTACCAAATATAAATAAATACCAAAAATTCCCCACAAACATGCAGACACAAAAAGTGGAAAAGAAGTAGAGAAATATAATAGCTGTTACAATCATGAGTGGGTTTTGTTTTTGTTTTTGTTTTTTTTGTACCGGAGATCAAACTCATGACCATGAGCTTGCAAGGCAAGTGCTTACACCGTTGAACTAACTCCCCGGCCTCAATCATGAGTGTTTTGTTGTGATTTCTTTACATAAGATGGTTTTAGTGGTAAAATATACTTAATGTGAGCATTGTGTATAATTGTGAGCAGAATTATATATCATTGGTTCTAATGCTTTGTTTTCAGGATCTATGACTAAGTTCACTGTGTAACCATCTAGCCCTAGGTTGTCTGACCTTATGTGCCTCAGATTAGGGGGGATGGTTTCATAATCATTGCTGAAAGTTCACATAATGCAATTGTGCAAAGTACACAGTGACCTCCCAAATCTGATTTGCCTTTTCCATATGTCCCATTCGAAGAAATTGATTAACGTGAATCTTTAATGTGTATTTATTCATTCAGTACCTGCTTTGTGGAAGGCACAGGGTGCGTATTACATGGCAGTCAGACTCAGGCTCAGTCTTGAAGAAGGTTACAGACCTGGCAGAGGAGGCCTAAGAAACAAGGCCATTGAGTTGTGCAGTAGATGCTGTGAAGGGAATGAAAAGAGTGTGCCAGAGCGCTGCCCCCGCCCCAAGAAGTCTTTTCTAGAGGCCACCCCATACCACCACAAAAAAACAGGTGGTATGGGGGTGAGGAGGGGTGTTGTTCTTAGGCTGCACTGAGGAATTTGGGTACTTCTCGAGGGTGAAGGGCAGCCACTAAAAGGATGAGTTTTATTAGTAGTAAGAGAAGAATATAGTCAGAATTATACTTCAGAGTGTTCACTTTGACTTTGGAGAATGGATTAGGGAGAAGACTGGAAACAGAAAACTGACTAAAATACTGTTGTCATGATCAGGGTGAGCAGTGGTTCTTGAGGTAGGATGGTGATGGTGGGCATGCAGAGATTGAACAGTTTCCAGAAAGATTTTGGGCAAGTTGAACAGAAATTGATAATGAAAGATACGGAGGACGAACTCAAAAAGGATACCTGGAGGTCTCTGGCTTCTTGCACAGATGGTCCTATACAGCCTGGCTCTTAATTCTTATTTGCTCATTTAGATGAACTGTGCTGCAGGCAACACAGTGAATGTGTGGAGTGGATTGGGTGCATGGGAAGAAGGCAGACTGAGCTGGTATAGGTTGAGTATGTCCTTGCAGGTTCAGAGTTCTGATAGGCAACTGGTCACACAACATGGAGTACAAAGGACCTCTTTCCTGTAGTTACTAGACATTGAAATCAGTGTTATTCTTGAGTGTTGAGAGACATGTTAGAACTTAAATTGTAAATGTCTTTTCTCCTGAGAATTCTGCTGAAACAAGTGGTCTTTGGATTCCCAAGAACTGACTACCCAGCTGCCAAGAAGTAACTTTTCAAATTTGAGGGTTTGCTAGCTTTGGTACTCAGAGCATGTTTATCTAGGTAAAATAGAGCTTTGTCACCCATACTGTGATCACAACTTTGACTTTATGTTATCTCCTTTGTTCTTATGTGGTGTTTTAACATACAAGGAAAGGGTATTTGGAAACTGTTTCTCATAGTTAAATCTAAAAGCAAAGCTACTTATCCATTATAGCAAACATTTTGGTAGGAGATCATGAAAATATAATTATCTCTTGAATTTTCTAATGAATACTTACATTTGACTTTAGTTAAATGAAAAATTAGCTCCTTGAAAAATCAGCACAGGATGTGGCTATGCAGACTTCAGAGAAAGTGTTATTTTTTTTCTGCTGATTGGAATAAGAAATGCAGGACAGGGGGCAGGAAAGAAGGAACTGTTGAGGGTGATGGTTTTTAAACTCTGTTCTTCCTTTTAAGTTTAGACTCATGCTGATCACACATTAAATTTATTTTAAGATCCATTCATAGATTATGACTCACAGGCTGAAAAGTTTCACAAAGAGTACTTTAGTAATGGTTGGGGATGATTTTTTCTTTCTCTTAAAGTCAAATGTATTTCACAGTGTATTATAAGGAAAAGCATATGACTGATCCTTAATTTATCCTCTAGGGTATTACACAGCAGGCTTGCAATCTCATACAAACTGCACCCAAGTTCCTGAACATAAGGCTTTCTAAAATTCAATAAATCATGGTCCTTGTGGCATCATCCTGTCACTATTTCCCCTCCAGTTTGAGTGTCTAATTGAACACAAACTACAGTGATCTAATTTGCATTGTCCTTATCAAATGTGCCACTCTCTAGGTAGCTAAATTAACTTAGTCTTCTTGGAATATACCCAAATGTTGAGAACCGTTTAGGATCTTTCAAAAATGATTTGGTCTATTAGCTCTGTCTTGAGATAGGTAGAAAAGTAAGTCCCTGAAATGAAAGGAAAACTAATTATAGTACCTCTCTTTTACTTCGAGTCATCCAAGTTTGACTATCTCAAGTATGTCATAATGAGATTCATTATTTTGTTTGTTCTACATTTGATAATTCTGAGGTGATTTTACATTTGCATTGTTAATACCCCTTTTCCCAAATTTTTTGACATGCCCATTTTCTTTTTTTTTTTTTTTTTTTGGTACCAGGGATCGAACTCACGACCTCACATTTGCCAGGCAGGCGCTTAAGCCACTGAGCTAAATCCCCAGCCCGACATGCCCATTTTCAAGAATAATAATTTACAAACCTTTTCTTTCAAGATACAAAAGCTATTCATGCCCATTACACATATATAACAAGCCCAACAACATGGAAGTTTGCCATGAGGAAGCCAACTCAGTCCCCTTCCCTTAGTCTTTGTCTACCTTAATTAGAGTTAACAACTTGGTGTTTATGAGCTCATACAAAATACATAAATATTTATGTATGTGGTGAATATTTTTATAAAAACAAAATCAGCCTATGCATATGCCAAGCTTAACTTTTTAAAAACCTAAAGGTAGATCATAGTTTCCTCTCCAGAGATTTCCAGTAGATCTGATTCTTTCTCATAGTTGCAAAATGTGGATATGCTAGTTTATTCATTCTTTCTTTTGTGGGTATTAATGTTCTTAGTTTTTGGTTTAGTTGCCATTACTACAGTGTATGATAGACAACTTTGTAAATACAGCCTAAAAGTAGTAAATCAGCAAATCAAACGCTGAGCTCCTTAGCTGTCAAACTGTGCAGGTAGTCCATAGCCACATTCTGGGTATAGTCCACCATGATTCCTTCCATTCTCCACCACTAGGAGAATTTTTATTAGCTGAGTTCCTTCAACAGGGAGTGGGAAGAAGATAGTGTTTCTTTCTATTCATTCCTACTCTAGGCTATGGCTCTTCGTATCATAAATCTCTTTGAGTTGAGCGTAGGATGCTTTAAGGCAGCTTACTGACCTCTCCACTTGCCTGTGGCAGTGCCATATCTCACTCTGGACCCATTCTGTAGTTCTCAGTCGTGTTGACTTTAGTTCATCTTAATCTACTCCAGATTCTTTCGCCCTCTGTAATGCTGTTGCAGTCTTCTGGGAGGTTGGAGCTGACTCTCATTAGTCAGAGTTGGATGCTATAGGCCTGAAGTCCTGTACTTGTTGTGCTTATGCCTCTTTTCAGTTTACATACTCTGAGCACATTCAGAGTTAGAGTGACATTTAGCTATTTTGGATTAGAGATACTAAATCAGGTGTTCTAGGCCACTAGATTGTAATCATTCAGTAAATAGTATACACTATACTACCTTCTGGGAATAGACCATATTGAGAAGCAAACCAGAAATAATATTTATTATCTAAAATTTGTCTTCTAGGTTGAGAGCCTCTTCAAAGAGAATTAGAATCTTTACACAGAATGTCTGTATTATTACTTGAGATTCAGTCTCATACATGACCACTGATTGAGGGAAGAGTAGAAGTTGACTGGTACAGGACCCAAAGTTTTACAAGGTTAAAAATATCTTTTATATATTTTTTGTTTATCTGGAAGAATATACAAAAAGCTAAAATACTAGCTTAGGAAACCAATGAGATTTTACACAATACATTAAAGATTTCAATACGATAATCTAAAGTAATAGTAAACATTTATCTATAACTTCAGTAGTATTAGGATAAGCATTAAATAGAAATAACAAAGTTCGATTTGTAATTTATGTATGCCAGATGAACTAGACGCTTCAAAATGATAATTTTTTAAAAAATCATGCTGAAAAGCCTATAGGTAACTGCTTACCTCTTCAGAATGAAGTAGAGAAGTGCTTGCTAAATAAAAAGCAGAGAGAAGATTTGTAAAGGAAAAGTTTTATGGAGACAACATAAAAAATAAAGTATAAGTGTAAAAAAATACTGTATAAATTGAAAGATGAATGGCAAATCAGGAAAGAATAATTGCAATATATTTGGTGAAAGGCTAACCTCTGTAGTACATATTAAATGCCAGGAAATCAATATCCTATCAAAATAGGTGAAGAACTGGAAAACCAATTAAAAAATAAATCCACATGTCTGGTTGATTTATGAAAAAAATTAATATCAAGTAATCAAGGAAATAAAGACTAAACACATTTTGAAGTCATTGGCTAAAAATTATTATTTAAAGGATATGTCTAGACTTGTTAAGAGTTAAGTGAAATCGAGATCGCTGGCAGAAGTCTTTATTGCAGCTTTTGTGGGGCAGGGCATAGATGTTTTGGTCTGATAACTCAGTTTCCACGAATTTAAGGTTCTTCACTGGTCCTTTTATGCAGGGAAAATTGATTCAATTCCCCGTAATTTATTGTTGTCTAAACTGTGGCACATCTGGCACATAGCTAATTATATTAAGATGAACATTTAGCCAAGGGCTGGGTCTTGCTTCTTGTAGACTGTTCTGGACTGCGTCATAGTTTAAGTGAGGTGGAGATGGAGTAAAATCTTACGACACCTGTGCAGTCAAGCAATGTTACCTAGAAGGGGAAGAGATGCATATGGCAAAGTAAAGGTTTCCAAGCTGCAGAGTTACAGGAAATAACAACGTGAGGTTAACTGTGTATAGTATAAAGAAAAATGAAGTATATTCTGCATCCAAGTCCAAGTCCTTGCCAGGGATGTTAAATAACTTCAGCAACGTAATGCTGAAATGTGCATTTGCATTTTTTTTGATGGTCTCAGGAACAGAGGCTTTGCCAGTCAGCTGTGAATCCTGTCTCAAGTGATCATGTGGTACTTGGTCAGTATCAAGTTAGATCCCTGGCTGAAGTTTTAGTACATTTTTCAGTAGTGATGCAGGCTAACTGATCCCAGAGCAATAAACAGCTGTATTTCCTGTGCTTCCTCCTTCAGGCTCTAGATTCCACAGAATGACTCCTTGAAACTGTCTGGTACCATTCTGTAATTATGATCTGCACAGCTCATCTTAGGGTCTTCTTTATGAATGTAGACTGTTGTGATTAGATATTGTATGCTGAATGCAAATGCCTGAGTGGACATCTAAGGCATGGTCCCAAGCCCCTGAAAAACAGAAACAGCTCAGGATTGCATCCAGTGCCTTTTGGAGCTAAAGCATGGGGACACACACATTCAGCATTTCAGGGAGGTCCCAGTTCAGGATGCAGAAAACTCAGTATGAGAACCAAACACCCTCTTGACTTTGGGAGATTCTATTAGCTTCCAAGTTGCTGCCAGCAATCAATCTGGCAGCATCCAAATCTGATAAACAGATTCCAGGTCTTGTCCTTCAAAATCAATTTTCCCGAAGGCTCATCTGTTTATTTTGTAATGACTGACACTGTTCACCAACAGGCCCTGAATCCACAGAATGGCTTCTTGTCAATAGCTGCAAGCATAATAAAGTATTAGTTTTAAGGATCCAAGTAAAGGGAGTTACATATATGAGCCACTAACTTTAACTGTATCAAATAACATTTTTATAATACTTATAACATCCAATATTTCTGTGAATATCTTCCCCTGACCCTCAGTTTCCCTAGGAAGTATGTGGGGTCAACATTGGCTTCCACAGAATACAGAAGGAAATGGGTAGTAGATCCAGAGGCTGGGCCCTGAGATGCTTCAGACTCAGAACAAAAGGTAGTCAGTCCACTTCGCTCCATTTCTACAGAGGTGGCTTATCAGAATCTCTCAGAAATGGAACTTCTTGCTTGAGAAGAGCAAAAAATAGTATATTGCCCAGTTCTAAAGAGAAGAATGATTTTGCTTTGGGATAGAAATAAAATCCATTGAAGAAAAGAACTAAAATTGAAGAAATAAAATAACCAGTTACAGCCTTTGTTCTTGTTTAAACTAAAGTAGGTGCTGCAAGGGAAAAAATTAATTATGCTATCACATTAATTACTTCTGTCACAGAAAACCAGGACTGCCAATGATCTTGTTTTTTAAAAAACAAAAACAGAAAAACAAAATCAAAATTCTTTTGTGCATCTTACTAAACATTTTAGGATTCTCACGTGAGATTATGTGCAGATTTATCCATTTAATTCCTTTGTAGTAGCTGTTGCTAATGTATTTATCCCCAGAAGAAAGTACTTACTTAACCAAAGTGAAGTTGGACAATGCATAAAATTGAAGCAGGATAGAAATGTTATCGTTTATGCTGATCTCTCAAGCAGTGAACTTTGCTAGCTGGTCTCTCAATTGCCTCTTGCTGCCTGAATAGCTACTGTTAAAGAAATGAAGCATTTTGTTTTCTAGACAGCCCTCTGATTGTTTCAAACACTCACAGAGGAGTGCCTGGTTACACCACTTTCTGTTTTCCTCCTGATCATTCCACAGCAGTTCAAAAGGTGACTGTTCTTGGGGGAAAGGGCAAAAATCCAGGCATTTGAAGAAACCTACCCTTGTGTCTCTCTGTGTACCAAATGTGACCCATATAGGATTTCTGAGCTTAAACATTCTCCCCCTTGGCTCTGTACCTGAGTGATGTGACTGGACCTGAATGAGAGAATTCTCTTTTTGAAACAACCTCTAGCGGTTTGTCAGTCCCCAAGTACTCTCCAACTTTCTCTGAGTATGCGTGCTCCTTGGCCAGTGTGCTTGGTCATGCTGGTTGGAAGGTGTAGGGGTGATCCTATAGAAAGTGAAGCAAGGTGAAGGCTTCACATAACTGGGTACAAGAATGGTTCTGCATGGAGGAAGCCTGTAACCTATTTCCCATTGCCCCAGGAATTTCTGCACGTGGTGCCTGCAGCTGCAGCATTTGCATTCCTAACCTTACCCTCAAAGTTTGCCATCAAAAAAATCTCACTTCTATTATTTTTGCATCAGTGTAGTGTATCAGTAGTCTTTGGAAACAAAAATCCATAGCATCCTGTTTTTAGTTGTGGCATTTGCATTGACAAAATATAGTAATTGTCAGTCGCTGAAAATTAAATGAATGCTTTCAGGGAGCTGCATTTTGTTTTTTCCTAAACAAGAAATGTTAAAGATGCTTTTAAAAAATGATAGTATTTGTTATTTTCTTCTGGGTTTCTTGGCTTTTTCAGAATTAGTGGCTATCTATATATATGGCATATCTATTCAATTTCCTCTTTTCCCTTACCCTTTGGATTCACCTCTGTTTCCCTTGCTCTTCTCTCGTCTTATTCCTCAAACAGCACACACTGCATCTCCATGTTTTTCCTCTGCTTCAGGAAAGAAAGCAAAGAGTCCTGGATGGTGGCAGGTCCAAAATTTGTACATAGAAGGCCCTCAGGAAGTTCTGGGGCTTAGGGTTGAGGGGCTGGGACAGGTGTGTTAGAGCTCTGGTTGCTCAGCTTACAGTCTTTACATAGACTGACTGTGCCTTTCCTGTGGGAGACTTGGTGGTTGTTTACAGGGGCTAAAGCCTAGTCTGAATTCAAGGGGTTTTTGCTTTGCAAGAAGGGAATTAGCTTTATGGACAAGTCCATTCCCTACCTCATATATGTGTCCCCTTTCCTTCACCTACACACTAGAAGGCTTCATTAAAAAGCCATAGACACCATGGAAAAGCCCAGATAGCTCTGGCCTTTCCCTACTATTCAGACCCAAACCTCAGAATTCCGAAGACTGCAGGGATTTCATGCATGTATTGTATTTTAGAGTTTGAACTCACACCAGGAAAGGTTTGCTTTGTGTTATGTTTCATAGCATAGACTTCTCATTCTGTATTCTCTTAACAATAGATGTCTTTGGAAATCTTTAACTTACAAGGCATAGGTCATCTTTTCCTTTTAAAACCAAACTTTTAAAAACATATGTAAATATCTGCATCTTTGTCCTTAAAATGTAATGGGGGGAAAGAAATGGAAGTTATTTTTGTTTTTGTTTTTTGTTTCCCGGAAGGTTCCAAAGAACAGATCATGTGATGTACCTGTCTAAATGGATATAAAGGTACTTTTAACATCTGGAATTTATCTGGAAACAAGCATGTTTTCCCAAAAATTTTAATGCTCCACATATAAGGTATGAATTCTTTATGGCTCTCTAGTTGCCATGTTGATGCAAACATGTCCCAAATATCTAAGCTCCAAATTGGCTTGTTGTGACATGCCTTGAGTTTAATATTGCACTAGGTATGTGAAATGGCTAAAGAAAATTGAGTGTGACCCTGTTACTTTAGGAGGAGACTCAAAGGCTGTGTGTTTCCCCTGGAAATGACTTGTTTTTGTATTTTCTTTCTGAACATAAAACTATTGCCCAAAAATGTAATACTTGCAATGAGGTAACTTCATTGATTCACTTGTGAAACCCAAAAATTACAGGTAGGTTTTCAGCAATGTAGGTTTTCTTTAACAGTACTGAGAGGGAAAGGTGGAAGTTGTAGATCAGGTACATCTGTATGTGGAAGCTGTTTTAAAAATCTGTTAAGTTTTAAATTTAAAGCAATAGTTCCAGTTCTCTTTCCCTCTTTTGCTCTAACCTGTTCAGGGTACGGAGAGGAGAGCTATTCCTGTGTGTCAGTGACTTTAATTTTCTGGGTCACCCTTGGCCCTGCAAGTGTGTTAGTACCACTCTCAGGGTGTAGCATATATGGGAATCAAGTGTGCAAATCTGTGTTCCTGTTAATGTTGCTGTGTTTGGGTTCTAAACTGCCAGGATTTGGAAAAACAGAAAGGCTAGCTTCCTGGTGCCTGTACTTCCCTTGGAATAATCCGGTTTTTCTTTGCCACGTGAAAGAAATGCCCTCCCTAATTGCTGTGACTCACCTACTCACCTTTTTGCCCTAGTGCATCTGTGGGTGTAAAATGAGAGGATCATCAGACTGGAATGAATTTTGTGAAAATACAGACTAAACTCCCAGGCAGTACTGCAGCCACATTATACCAGAGAGATGAGACTCCTGTCTGGAAAAGTTTGTGGAGAGAGTAAATCCACAGCCACCGTTGTACCTTGTAGTACATAACAAGTTTCACTGTTGGGAAAGACATCTGAAGCAAGCCAGAATTCTCCGTGCCAAAATACAAACATGTTATCTCTTGCTATACAGGCCAGTGAGTCCTCTTGCAGTCCATCCTAAGCTTGTCACCTAGTACTAATTTGCCCTTGACCTCCTTGTCTCTTAAAATGTATAATCCCATTTCATTTGGTGATATTTCTCAGGCGCCTAGGGCAGCTAAGTTTGGTATTTTTTGCAAATGATAGTCTGGATTAAAATGGCTGGCAAGGTTTTGGATTTATAATCCTGTTTGTCCATTTCAGAATGATGTTTGCATTTGAAATATACTTTTTTCATAATTAGCATTTCTCATGATCTCACTGGGTAACTTTTTTGGATCTTAGAACTCTTCATCTGAATGAATATAAGGACAAAATGCTGTCATTATATTTCCCAGTCTTGTGTTTAATCCTGTGTGTAGTGATTGTACTAGTGTAAACTTCTTTAGCAGTAAAGCCTAGCTATATTAATTGGGGTAAATTTTGTTTTTTGTATTGTCAAAACTACAGTATTTCTGATTACTGCCAGACTTAAGTGTTCATTTGACAATTTTGTCTAGGTTGGAAATGTTTTATACCTGAACAAACTAGAATTCTTTAATAACTTTTTATTTTTTTCCCCTTTCTCTGCCTTTCTGTTTTCAGCAAACAAAATAAGATAACCTTAGGAAATCTTTCTGTTTACGTTCTAGCATTGTGTCCATGGGGTGGTTGTTGGAGGGCAGGAAAGGGTAGACATGGCAAGGAAATCAAGGATTAGGTGTTACCCCCTTTGCTTTTGACTTTAGAGTTAATGGTGAGGCAGAACTTCCTGAACTTGGAAAATAGGAAGCTCTCCCTTCCCTTCCCGTTTATAAGCATAAATAAACCTGTGTTACAGGAAGAAAGCAAAGCCATCACCCAAAACATAAGGTGGAACACTTTACTTTTGGGAGGCACAATGCTGTTTAATCCAAAAAGCCCCTCACCTCGGTGAACAACCAAACTGTTTCTCTGTCACCATCATGGAATTGTGTCTGTAATGATGCTTATTTTTGTTGACTGCCGCACATTACAGGTAAGAATATAATGCTTTCCCTTTAGAGATCCTACCATCTAGAGAAAGTCAGAAACAACAGATAAATATATTTATCTACCCAAATGAATGTTTCTTTCTTCAGCTTACCAGTGCGGCCTCTTCCTTCTTCATGTTGCTTTTCTAAGGGTGTTAGACTCCCCTGACAGCAGACGGTACAGATGTAAGAAACCTCTCTTTGACCTTGGCTGTCCAATCTGCCATCTGTGAGTTCTGCCTCTATGGCTGCTATACTTTATTAATTTCAGAGTTAGCCTGTGAAATGAAGGGGGAAGGAAAAAAGAAGAATAAATCAATTTATAAGGGAGAACACTGGCAAGACATTATGTGATAAAATGTGTTCCTTGTAGGCCGAGGAGGGAGGGGAAGCTCTGTACTGTATATTAAAATAATGCTGAGCTGTTGCATACCTGTCCAAATTGCAGTTGTGTTGTGGTTTCTAGATACAAAAGTGGGAGGACAGGCTGCCTTTGAGGGAGAAGCAACTTCTTACAGGAAAGGAGCTGGAATGCTGTCTAGCCAGACTCTAACCGCGGGGTTTCATTCTGGTCTGTGGCTCACTTGCATTGTATTGCAGCTTTCATCTGCAGTTCTGACATATTTGGAATTTGGCTAGGGATTGGGGAATGCTCTCAGGCCCTGGCCAGGCTGCACTGGCAGATGGTGGAGGGCACCTGCTTTGGTGGGCACATGACTCATTTGTATGAATGGGGTCTTTATGGGAAGTACAGCCCTTGATTGTCCACAGGGTTCAGGCTGCTTTCACCTGCATGGTAACTGCTTTTCTCCAGCACTAGGCATTGTCAAAGCAAGTCCAGAGGAGCGCCCTGAAGCTTCTTGCTAGTACCATTGACCTTTCTGGTTTGAGTAGCACTGATAAGCACCATCTGGAGCTGGGCACCATCCAAGTCTGCAGTCTGGACTCTCCAAACACTTTTTCTGGGACCACTCTAGATGCACAGGTCTCAAAATGTGTATTCCAGGCACCCATGGTATATGAGATGTGATATTGCTAAATGTGATAGGCCTGCTTGCAAGTCTGTGGTGTTAAGTACTAGAAAAACTGTGCCTCAATTTTCTAATAATCCAATGAGTAATCCTAGTATTCTGCAAAATGAGGTCATCATAGCACCTGTCTCATTGGATTACTGTGAGAATTCTATGAAAACCCTTTCAAACTGATCAGTTGGCACATAGGAAGTGTGTTAGGCAGAATTCCTCTGGAGTGCAGTGCTTGGTCATGAGTACCATTCATCAAAAGGAACATTGGCATCCTGGGGACCCATAAGAGTGAAGAATTGTTCTGGAGGTTTGATGATTTAGAGAGGATGTTACTGATACAGTGATTTATTTGGAATGTTTAAAGTATAGAAAAGAACTAATTTTGTCCTACTTTTGGAGCTAGGCCAATGGGGAAAAGTTAAAAGAAGGCAATTTCAGAGTCATTGTATAAGATTAAATTTGTACATGATTGTAGCAGTCTCAGAGTGAACAGGGATGGCTGTCTGAGGCTTGCTAAGATTTTGATCCCATAGTCATAGTAACTACTTGCAATTGCATGATAGACAGTTTTCTAGCAAGGCTTGGGCTGTTGGACAAGAGGATAGATAATAATCTTCCCAACTCCCATATCTTGAAAATTCTGTCTCCCTGAGTACACTGGGAGTTTGTCATGGGCAAGATGGCACATTATACTTATTTGTATTCCCCATAATACTTTGTAGATGAGGTCAAGAAAAATAACAACAAAAAGAATTGTATAAGACTAATACATATCTATGATAGAAAAAAGACTCAATAAACATTGTCTATAATCATACTCCACAGGGACACCCTGGAAAGGCTGCTAACATTTTGTTACTTGTCTTTCAGGGCTCCTCTCTCCTCCCCACGTTTTCCTTTTTTACACATAGCTTTGCACTGAACAACAATCTCAGCCTGTTTTCATTTTTTGTTTTTTTATTTTGAAACAGAGTCTCACTAATTTGTCCAGGTTAGGCTCAAACTGGTGATCCTTTTACCTCAGTCTCCCAGAGTGCTGGTATTAAATGCGTGTGCCATGATATCTGGGTTAGACTTCTTTATAAGCAGTAGATATTTGGGCCCAAAATTGTACTGTATTAAGCATATGGTTTCTTTTTTTTTTCTTTTTTTAAAATTTTATTTAAAGAGAAAAAAAAAGCAAAACAGAAAAAAGGGTAGAAATAATACAGAATTTCAAAAAAAAATTAAGAAATCACTAGTTGATAAATTACATATTGTGTTCTTAGAAATAGTTGTTCATGTTACAAAATTAAGGCATACAAAGTGACCAAACAGTGAGGCTGCAAACAGTTCTGTTCAACGATCCAACAAAAACCTGGTAATACGGTTATCAATCCCACACACTTAAACATACATGCAGTTATATCCTTTAGAGCATTTTCTTTTCCTCCTTTTGCTTTTTAAGTACATTATCTGTTTAGTTATATCATGTTTCAGCTTGCTCAGTACCTTATTGATCTGTTTTGTTGTTGTTACTTCCTTTTTAATCACCTTATATAATTCTGTTGTTTTGTTTTTGAGTTTCTCGTCATCCATGTCACATGGATCAGCTTTGGTGGAGCTGGGAGATTTTGGAGGTATTTTGTTACCTTGTTTTCTCATGTTCTATTGTTTTATTTTTATTTAATTTTTATTAACTTGGAGGTAGTAATATACAACAAACAGGATGGAATAAAGCCAATTGAGACAGTGTAGTGAAATTGGCACAGAACATCACAGCAGGTCACCAGGACAACAGTAATAGGCAACATTGTATATCTCATTGTCTTCACAATTGTTGTTCTTCTATTAGGTACAGCAAAATCAAAAGAAATACACAACATTATAGAACACATCAACACAGAGTATTGAATAGAGCAACACTGTTAATCAGGACAAAGCAAAACAGTGATAAAAATATCTGCCTTCAGAGATAGTAGAAGGAAACTACCCCCAGTTGCTGTACCAAATATGGTCACCTCCTAAGAGATACCCAGATCCCTGGATCCCAATTGTTAAGGGGGAAGGGGATATGGTATGTTTGATTCTGCCCCAGGAGGCAGTAGGCTGGTTGCTGGTTAGCTCAGCGCCCTAAGTTCCAACATGGCGCGGATCTTAGGAAATGCTGCTGCTTCTTGTTTCCCCGCCCTGGGGTGGCCGAGGCTTGCCAGACCACAATCACTTACCAGGGCGGCAGGCTGGTTGCTCAGCATATGGTTTCTTATAAGCTATTTTAAATGTATTTACTCTTAAAAAAATGCCTGACAGATGTTTGCAGGTGATGGGATAAAGTTAATGTATGTTAATCTGTACTTTTAAATTTTCCAAATATATCTGTTCAACAAATATCTCTTCATGTTGTGCCAGGTACCAGGTACTGTTCATTTTGTTTGTTAGTCATTTCTCCAGAGTCTTAACATTTCTGTCTTCTTGAAGCTCATCCTACATGGGACAGCAAATCAACAAGAAACTTGTATGGTATAAAATGAGGTAGTGGTAAGCATTAAGAAAAATAAAAGGAGTAAAAGGATAGAAAACGGGTGGAAGAGAAAAAGAACTTGTTCGGGGTGGGTGGTAGTGAATGTATGGGACACAACATGACAGAATTTATTAGGACTATTGGAAATAATCATTATCAAATTATTGTGTGTGTATTTGTATAAATACATATATTGTTGACAAATTGGTGTTCTGTGCCCATTGTATAGTTTATTCAGCTAATCATTTTTATCATCGAAAATGAACCTTTATGTGTATCCTTACTTAGACTAAATAATTTTGTCTTCTGTTTTTGCCAGTAAGGTATTTTCTATGGAATTTCACTGTGAGGCCACTGTATTTGCTGACTTGGTTCCTGACTATCTCTTAGCTGAATGATCCGAGGAGTCAGGCATTGCAGGGTATAGATTGGCTTGTACCTTACTGAAGTTTCGAGGTGTAGTCAGTGTATTTGCCAGCCTACCTGCCTGGTCCAGCCCGGGTACAGAATGCTGCCGACTCAGGAAACCATGTCGAAAGGCAAAGTGTAGATTAGTATGAATAATGTGTCCTGGGCTCCAACGTGATGAGTTGTTCTGATTGCTTAATTAGGGCTTGAGTGAACAAGGAGATAGGAGAGTGGCCTACCTCTGCTTTCAGGGCCTAGCTATATTTTGACACTTTACAGGAGGCAAAAAGGTGGCGTAATGGTCATCATAATTAAGATAATATTGGTCATTTTGGCTCTCATTGCCAGCAGGCAGTGTGGTGAATAGATTTACCCGCAGTATTTCATTGCATCCTCACAACTCTGAATGAATGGGTATTACAGTGCTTCACAGATGGGTCGATTAAAGCTTGAAAAGTAAACAGGTTACTCAGGGGTGAACTAGTTCTCAAGTCCAGAACTCTTTTAGTTTTGCTTTCAGAAAAGCCTACGTCCGAACCACCATACTGGTTTCTAAGCTGTTCTCTTAACTTTTATTTTCTCCCATAGTCTCTTTTTGGGAAAGAGGTGAACCAGGTTGGGGATGAGAGTTGGTTGGGTCAGGGTCATTTTGAAGGAGAGATTTGTACCTAAAAACCTTTCCCTTTTCTGTCTGTACGCAGTGTTCTCTGATGCAATCAGTACAGCCCCACTTGGGAGCAAAAGTAGAGTAGGTTGAAATCTATTTCCTCGACTCTTTGCTGGTGCATGGAATTAGCTGTGCCAGCAATCAGGGAAGTGGCCGAGTAGTCAGCAGCCTGCATCTTCACTCAGATGGAAGCATGTTCTGGAATCAAGCATTTTTAAAAGTGATTTTTTAAAAGTAAAATAATGCATACTAAAGAGTCTTTCAAAATGTGGTAATGTATTTTAAAAAGAATACAATGAATATCTGAATAGTTGACAATTTGGCTATGCCTGTGCTTTAATGGAAAGACTGCAAGCACATGGCTTGAGTTTTATGTAAAGTCCCTATGCGTATGTATGTTAATATTTACACACACACATACATGCATACGTGCACACACATGCACATACGTGCACGTGCACACGCGCACACACACACACACGCACGCACAAACACTCTGAATACACTTTTGCTTAAAGAGAAAACATTGCCCTCAGTCTAGTAAAAGATGGGATCCTTCAAAGCCCTTCAACCATTGCCGTAAATGTACTTTGGCCTTTCCTGCTCTGCAGAGTTTATTGACTGTTTCACCATTAGAGGTACTTGGTTTCTGTAGAATGAGGAATTCAATACCTACTAAATTGGATCAATATAAAAATTTATGAACAATGCAGGCCTTGTCACGGAACTCCGTTACTCATGTTCACATCATTCTTTGTGGGAGTTTCTGTCTCAGGGATCACATCAGTCTTTAGTGTGTGCTGAAATATTCATGTCCCCTGATTAGCTGGATTTAATTGTTACATCTTCATCTCCTTCATGGTGTGTCATTTGGATGCAGCCCACCTTGACATTTAAGTAGGTGCAACCACTTTATTACCGTGTCTTTATTTTGTCTGTTTCCTTCTAAATGCCTTTGTAATTTTACAACTACATATAACTATGTAATTTTGGTTTCTCTTGAAAAAATCATGAGAATTTATTTTTAGTGAAAAGATACCAAGTTGTTTTTTAAAGTTACTATTCCATTATAATATTTTCATTAAAAATACAAGCTATTCTGCTTAAATTTTTCATTTTTAAAGATTTAATGATCGAAGTAACTTTTCCTTCCATATAGTAGTATTTAAGTAGGATAGTTGTTTTTAAGGGCTTTTTCACATACATCACAAAGTTTCCTTTTTAACTTTTCACATAGATTATGGAAATAGCTAGACAATTATTTTTTGTGATTATTTCCTGGATCTGATACCAGCTGAATGAAATGTCCTCTATTTCTCAAAATGCTGGATATTTTAAAGAATTAATGCTATGCTAATTTTGCAATTCCATTTTCCCCTCTCATAAAAATGACCCTCCTTTTTTGTGACCATTCCGTCACAGCAGTTTCCTAGGTCTCTGCATGGCTCTCAGTATTGCCGTGCTGTTTTATTGTAAAGTGCAAGGTGAGGTAGTTACGAACTAGCCCTGGGGTGAGGCAGACCTGATGTCTCATTGTGGTTCTGACACTTATTCCTGTCCCTCAGTTCCTGTCTTTCTATACTGGGCATAACACCAGTACCCTACTCATAAGGCAGTGTGAAGAATAATTGAGAAAATGCACTCTACACACTCAGGAGAACAGCTCGCACTCAGTAGTAAACACTCTGGTATTAGCAAATATTATTGCAAGTAAAAGTTATGATTGGTCTTATTTTTAGATGAGTGTGTGTTTGCAAATGGGGTAGGACTGAGCGTCATCTTCAAAGTCTCGGTACCTCTTCTTGACAGCCATACTCATTGCCATTTATTTGAGACTAGCAAAAGAGTGGTGGTGTGTGTCCTGAGAACAGTAGTGTAGCTGCTGTCATGGATACTACCAGGGACTTGTTTGGTGGCTTGGTGCCATCACCTGTGTCAGGCGGCTTTGTGTGGGGTTCATGGCATCCTAGTGTTGCCATGTTCAGGGGGCCTTGGAGTACTATTTTAAGTTTGAAAACCAAGAGTGGCATTTCTGGAAATACTACACAGCAGGTCCTTCCAGCTAGAATTCTAGCAGCAAACAGGAATGTTTGGTCCTGGGAGCCACTGAACAGGCCTGATTGTGTCCATCTGGCATGGAACACTGCCCCTTTGCCAGGGACTCTGTTCTTTGTGTATCTGAATTAGAAGGCCTGGGGTGTGGAGGGTCTTAGAGGGGAAGCAAATGAGACTGCTTCCTGGTGTGCACTTGTCTCCTGCTGTCAGCAAGGCCAGCAGGGACACAGGCATTCATTCACTCCCCATAAGCGCTTGGATTACCATGTGGGAGAGGAAGAAGCCTCTGGACCAGGAACCAGGAAATCTAAATTTGATGTGCTTTGTTTCTCTGAGTCTCAGTTTCATTTCTTCATGGAGGAAATTGGACAAGCTGTTCTTCAAGTTTGCCTGCCTGTGTTAAGTCTGCACAGGATTTGAACATTCTTTCCACGTCTGGCAAAAAGATGACTGTTGGGTAGTTCTGTGTATAGTGAGGTTTCCTTGAGTAGTTGAGCATCTGCAGGTTCTTTCTGGGGCCAGTAGGCAAAGTGTACCAAACCCTCAGCGCAGAACTCAGGGTGGAGTGTGTGGGGGTGGACACACCAGGAGTGCAAAGAGGAACCACAGAGAGTCCGGTACAGATGCTGCTGCACAGATTAAAGAAAGCACAGGAAGGCAGGGAGGGTCCTCCACACTTACTCCAAGCTGAGCTTCTTCACTGTCACTTGCAGATGTGCTCTGCCACCTCCTCCAGTTGCAACTGTGATCATGGGCTGCTCATCTGTGAAGATCCTGGCCCTACATTTCCTCATGTGCCCACTCCAGTGTACACACCTCACCTCCACCTCTTACTCACCTACCCACATATGTACACACAGACCATATGTCCTTTCCCCTCCCAGTGCAAGGGAAACAAGAGACCTAGAGTTGTGCTAGGAAGGCACATAGCAGAGCAGTTCAAGCATGGACTTCCTGTGTGTGGATAACTCTTGTGCCGGTAACTCTTGGGCTGTGTATTAGTCATTTTCTTCTGGGCTGCCGTCCCACCCCTCCTCTGTACCTTAGCTTTCTCATTGGTCAGAAGGAGGAAATAATACAGCATTGTGGTGAGTGGAGACTGAGTGGGCTACCTGGTACACATAGTCATTCAGTGAATGGTAACTATTAATATTACGTCTTCTATTATTATCTGGTTGCCTGGAATTCACAGAACTCTGCAACTGATAGAATTAGGATAAGTATTCAACATGTAGTCAAAATCTATTGAGAGTGTATATTTAGTAAAGTTTAGTTGCACTTGTTCCCCCAACTTTTTTCTTTTAATTTTATTTTTTTGAGGATACTGGGAATTTAACTTAGGACCTTAAACAGTAGGGTACCTCCCCAGCCTTTTTAAATTTTTTGAGATAGGGTTTCTCTAGGTCACTAAGTTGGTAAGGATGGGTTCAAACTTGCCATTCCTCCCAGAGTGCTGGGATTACAGGTCTGAGCCACCATGCCCAGTTTGATTCTTCCTTTACATCAGAGCTCACTGCATGAGAGAAGTTGATACTGTTCATTGTCATCACTAAAACATAAGCAAACCATGTGAATGCTTTTGCATTAGAGGGCAAAATAGTCTGCCATTGTCATCACTCAGTGGAAAGGCAATGGGGCTGCTCGGCAGCGAATGCTGCAACCTACAGGAGCACCTCATGGCCAGGCCAGGCAAAGCAGGAGAAGTGGAAATAGGCCCTGTCTCCCTGGATGCACTCACCTTCAATAAGGCAGGGAAACCTGGCAAAGCCAGCGCCTGGGAGGTGCCTTGTGGTGCCAAAGCTGGTAGACTCTGCAGACAAACTGGTTCCACAGCTTTCCTTGTGGCACAGCAGCCTTTGGCACTTTGGTGATGGAGCTCTCCAGTGAGTAGAGTCCCAGGAAGATGAACAGAGTGGTGGCTGAGAGTTTGACAGCCTAGGTCCAAATCCTAGATTCCCCCCTTAGCTCCCGTGATAAGTGGGAAAGAACTTGCTCAGTGTACTGGGAGTCATAGCCTCCCGTTAGACCAGGGTCTTGTGATGGTGATGATTAGATGAGGTGATGCCCAGGACAGTGCTGTGTATGCTGGACATTGTGGGCTCGCGCTTGCTGTTTGCATCGCCAGTAACCAAAAAATAAAGATACACCTTATAAACACAGAGTCTTGCTCCTGGAGGGTGTCTCGTCACCGGCACTAGGCTCTGAGGGTATCTTGGGAAGTGCAAAGCCCTTAGTTTCACAGCTGACCTGTGACACAGTAGACATCTGTCCACTTAGCAGGGGAGAAATGACCAGAAGAGGTGGCCATGAGGGCCTTCGTCATTCCCTGCCTGGCCTGAGAGGCCGGTGCCTCACCTGTCAGAGGGTCCTCCTTGTCTCCAGCTGAGCAGTAGTTTTACTAAAGGAATGTTTCGTCCAATGGTAACAATTCGTAGCTGTGTGTCCAATTGGGTTAACTTCGTTTGGATACACACAGTAAACTGCCTGTGAAGCAGGGTTCCTAACAGTCTAAGAATTAGGGACTTTTATCTCCTAAAATGTGAAGAATGTATGCATTTGTATCCTCCATGTGCTGGACCTGGGTTTGTAGAGCAATTGTCAAGGTTCCATCTCAGCTCGTTTAGACTTCCTGTTAAATTATCACAGAGATTTAAGTATTCAGTTGCTGTTGACTTGAAAGTGTGCTGGAAAAGAAGATGGGTTTATTGAGAGCCTCCCAGGAATGCTGGTCACTTCATAGATGTCTCTTATTTTGTCTTTATGCTCAGTGCATAACAAAGTGATTAAATAACCTTTTGTAAAGATTGTTTACCCACTAGTGGCACAAATGGGATTTGAACCCATAGTTGTCAGATTCTGTGTTAATTCAGGTCAGATCAGTTTTATTGCCACAGTATCTCAGGATAAAGCACGTTTTCCCACAGGTCAGTGTCTTGCTATTCTGGCACAGAAACCCAGCGATGATAGGGTGGCTCCACCAAGTTCTGAAGGACTTGGGCACTTTCCAGCCCTCTGGAGTATGGACCCACCCACCGGGTGAGGTACGAAACAGCAAGGATGGAGGGAGGGCAAGAAGAAGGATGTGACTTCTGTTGGAAAATCTCCCCCATACCGCTCATCTGCTTTCCTTAAAGTGGCCAGAATCGTCACATGGCCGCGCACAGCTCCTGCTGGCTAGGAGGCTGGCACTGGGACAGAATGGTGAGCAGCAGCTGTCACTGCAGCCAGCTGACACTCAGGGTCTTACTTTCGAGGACACAGACAAGTGTTGGAGCAGGAGCACACGCACACAAACATTCTCCTTCCTTTTGGTTCAGGAAGTATCTTTTAATTAACTTGTAGTTTTTATATCCAAAGCTGTGATTCAAGTTAAAAGTCCATTTCAGAAACAAGAATATATCTGAAGGGATAGTCCAAGATTAGAATAAATGTAAGGTTATGTTTATAGATACTTGACAAGGTTGGTTGTTTGGGGTAAGTTTCGCTTTCCAGGATTTAAATCTGCGTCTTTTCGTTTTTATTTTTCTTTTGCCTGACTTGGTCTTAAACTCCTGGGCGCAGAAAATCCTCCTGCCTCAGCCAACAAAGTAGCTAGGACTATAGATACAATAGTTCTTATAAAAATACTCAGGAAGACCTCTCTGCTAATTTTTTCATGCCTGCCTTGACACAATTACGTGGATCCTTTCATAGATCATACAGCATTGGTAATCCACTCCCTGGCTTTCATGGGGTTACTGCCTGTTCCGCCAGAGTGAGGGGATGTGGGAAGGGCACATTGCTTTGTTTAATTGCATTAGTGATAAGATAGGACAAAGAGACCTAAAGAACTCAAAACTCACAGGGGCTGAGGGCTCAGTGGTCCGCCTGGCCATGAGAACTCAGCTCCTTTGGTTGGTTCTCGGGAAGGAATGGAGCCGCTGTCACCAGCTTCTGATCTACAATACCATGTGCTTGTTGACAGATTCTTCCACTGTGCCTGCCACTCTCTGCAGTAGTGGCTTCTGCTGAGTAACTGTCAGTGATGCTAAGGCATGCATCTTGCTCTAGCATATTGTTTAAAATTTTACCTTCTACTGGAAAAGCTGGTCAGCAGAGTATAAAAGGAAGAAAACTTTTACAATTTTTATGCTGCAACTTACACAAAACAGTTACTTAACGTGTGTGTGTATGTGGGTATAGAACTGAAATTTGAACCCAGGCCTTTATACTGAACTACTTTCCAAATTCCTTTTTTGAGATAGGGTCTCACAAGGTTTCTGAATTGCCCAGGCTGGGCTCAAACTTGAAACATTCCTGCCGCAGCCTCCCAGGGTGCAAGGATTATAGGGATGTACCACCACACCTCGTATTAACTCCATTATTTCCTTAATACAAAAACAACTTCTTATCTTAAAAAAGAAAACTCATTACCTAAAAGCATCCAAAAAATTTAAGACCATCCAGGGTATACGGGTGAAATATTTGAATGTCCTTTACTAGTTTTTTCTGTCACATTTTCCCTCTTTTATAATCAGAAAAAATATTTTTAGTAAACTTTTTATCCATGTGCAAAACTGAAGATGACTGTCATGTGGAACACTGCACAATGTTTTTTTTTTTCCTTCGGTACCGGGGATTGAACTCACGACTGCGCGCTTGCAAGGCAGGCGTTTATGCTGCTGAGCTAAATCCTCAGCCCCTACTGCACAATGTTTGAAGGATCTTTTGGTATAGATTGTGGTACAGAGCTTTCTGTGGGGCTCAGATCCTCACCTGCCATTAGAGAAACAGGGGTGCCAGGCATGAGAGTCCTTTCCCCACTCAGATATCAGGAACCAAGACACGTGACAGTCTACCAAACTGATATGATGTTGCAGAGTTGATATTTAGCCCCAATTTTTTTTCCTAAGGAGGTTCATGAATAGATTTATCATAATTGGAAGGAAAATATGGGGGTTAACCCAGATATGTACCACTGTCTGTGAGAAGGATCATCACAACTATGAGATCTGAAGGCTGAGCACCACTGTTCTGTTCTCTTCTGTGGTGCAGAATCTGTCATGGGGAGAGCTGGAGGGGTAGCCTGGGGATGGTCCTGGGGAACTGGGGGCCAGATGGTGCTCTGGGTACCTGGCCCCACCTTTTCTGCCATGGCACTGTCCCTCCAGACCCCGTATCACTGGCCGTGATGGAAGTGACTACTCTGTCTCTCCCCAAATGTCTTAGTTCACGACACCAGCGAGGAGCCGCCAGCATTTCCTGTCCTCATCCTTCCCCAGCACTGAGAGAGGAGTTGTCAGGCAGGGAGTGTGTTGCCCTCACCCAGTTGCATCCTTGTCCCCACTCCTGAGGTTCTGAGCACTTTGGCCCTCCGCGTGTTTGGTCTTTCTTACCTCATGGGACGTGGCTTGTCTTCTCCCAAGACTTGCTTTAGTCAAGGGCCACGTTGCACTGTGCGATGCTAAAGGAAAACCCTCAGATGACAGTTGAGTGGCTGAGAGGACAACACAACCCTGGAAGGTGATGAATTTCTGTCCCTCTCCATCCTTGAAATGAAATAGTCTCAAAAAGATTGTACAGTGGGAATGCTGTGGTGTTCGTGCTGAGACATCATCACATAAAACCTTGCATCTGAAAATCAAAGTGACCTTTTCTGAACAGCCTCAGCTCTACAGGAGAAGGCAAATATTACCAGATTGCCTGACATTTCCTTTTTTAAATTTCGAGCATTCCTGATTTCACATCAGCTATTGATCTGATGATTTGCAGCCTTGGTGGAATTAAGCAAAGTCACACTCATTGCTTTGTGAGTCTGTGATGAACAGCTGCTATGAACCTCCCCCACTCCTTATCTCGTTCCCCTTTTTGCTGCCCCCATGCCAACACTCCCATCAACCAACAGGCTGAACAGAGAGGCAGATTGCAGAAAAGGGCATCTTTCTAAACCTGAAATGAAAATTTTTGAAGCTGAGTTGTATACTATTGTGTAGTATCCACTTTAAAGATCACCTTTATTTGCTTTTTTCCTACTCTGACTCCTTCTTGGCAAAAGCAACAAAAAGCCTATAGGCTTTATAAAGAGGGAGCATTTGCTCTGACTCCATGACTTATCCACATGCAATGTGGTGGCAGTAGGGAATGGTCTCAGTCTGATTGGACTCTGAGAGCAGATGCAAAGTGATGACAGAGGTCACAGGCTGCAGGGTGCTGCTCTGAGATGCGTGTACTCGGCAGGTCTTGTGAGTAAGCACCCTGCCTACCTCAAGAGCCACAGAAGGCACCTGCGGATGGGGCAGGAACATCTGGCACTGAAGCTAAGTGTGCAGACTGCAGAACTGGTCAGGTTGAGAGGAGCACACGATGTCTCTGTTAATATGCCGAAGAACATTCTTTCCAGCTCCGGTTAAGCTGAGAGAGGTGGCTGGACAGGATGTCTGGATGGATAGTGGATTTGTGTCTTTGCATCATCAGGTGTCAGAACTCTGGTTCTGCTCCTTGGGGTCCAGCCAGTCTGCTCTGTAGGGATGGTGGACAGTGAGGCAGGAGCGACTGGCAAAAGTAAACAGGCTAAAGTCTAAGACTAGAAACAAAAAATGAGGAGCTTCCATTCTGGTTCTTAATCCTCAGTGCCTGTCTGTTGTGGCAACAGTGTTTGGAAGACTGAATTTAAAAAAAAAATGCATTGCCCTATCCAACTTTCATATTTGGATCAAATAATAAACAAGTGAAGTTGTCTTTGTTCCACTTTATCCTTGTATCTGAAGTAGACAAGCAGATCCTCACCAGCTGGTAATGTCATCCTTGGTGGGCAGCTCAGAAGAGCCCTTGGTATAAGGAGTTTGCTGTCTAGTCTGATTTTGCCATCCAAGAGTAGATTCGTCTACCCCTATGTAACAGTTTTTTCTATTATATGTAGAGTCACCATGTAACCCAGCTTGCCTTTGGCACCTGATTTATATCCATTGTCTCCCAAGATTAATGCACTTTCATTCTCCAAAGTGTCCCATATTGGATGATACATTTTTTTTACATGGCCGCACTAATTACAGAGACTGAAGGGAAGGAAATGAGTTTGTGCTGAACTGTCTAACCTCATGCTCCTTTCTTTTCATCCCCACAGCTCCATCTGGCAGCCCTGGCATCTCTCAGGGGAGATATAGTGGAGCTTAATAAACGTCTGCAGCAGACAGAGCGGGAGCGGGACCTTCTAGAGAAGAAATTGGCCAAGGCCCAGGTAAGGGACCTGGAAAGCTTCATTTTAACTTTTTTTTTTTTAAGAAAAAAATAAATACACCAATTCCCACGAAACAAATTCTGGCTTAATGAACAAGTGTTCTTAGTTTTGAAGAGATGGTAAACACCATACTGGGTGTGGTGACACATGCCTATAATCCCAGTACTAGGGAGGCTGAGGCAGGAGGATCACTGGGAATTGGAGGCCAGCCTGGGCTACACAGTGAGTCCAAGGCCATCCTGAACTACATAGGAAGACTCTGTCATGAAACAAAACAAAATGCCATAGACAGGGTGGCTTCAACAACTACACTAAGTGTGTATTTCCCAAAGCTCTAGTGGCTGCAGTCAAGGTGCCTGCCAGCTTTGTTCCTGGAGAGGCTCTGCTGTTACTTTACAGACACTAACCCCTCACTGGATCCTCACAGATGAGTGAGCACAGCTGTGCCTCCCCAGTTTCCTCTTGTTTTTTAATTTTTAAATTTTTATTACATGTTTGCAGTACGTAGTGATTACATTTATCATGGAGAATTGGTACATATACATAACACATGTTAATTCACTTTCTCTTCCTTCCCCTCCCCTTTCTTTCTCCTCTCCTCCATCTTTAGATCCCTTTTCCATCTGTGGAATATCCATCTCCATTTTCCATTATCTCTTTTGTCTTGCTCTTTAAAAAGGGAGCTAACCCCATTTCTGAGGGCTGCACCCTTATTACTAAGTCACTTTTCAAAAGTCCTACCTCCTACCCTGATTCCATCCCAATAGGACTCAACCAGCATATGAATTTGAGGGAGTACAAACATTCATGAAACATTTGTGTACGTACCACCCAAGTTAAGAAACAGAACTTGTTTCTCCTTCTAAGTGGCCCTCCTTGTATCCTTTCCCAAACTCCACATTCTCCTCCCACAAAAGTAACCACTAAGAGTTTTACAGTAATGTTTCTTGGATCTTTACAAGTTACCACTCATGTTTGCATCCTTAGATAGTAGAGCTTAGTCTTGCCCATTTAAAAACCAGATGTTACCTTTAAATCTTTTAATTTACAGGTTTTCCCTCCACTTTTTGTTAGCTTGTGAATTTATCTGTTAATCCCGGCTGTTACTTGGGTATAGTTTTCCATATCCAGGGTGTTGCTGATTTCACACTTATGGTAGGATTCAACATGTTGTCGTGTGTAAACTGACAGTTGAATCCTGAGGCACAGTCAGATTCTTATCCAATCCCTTTGGCAAACATTGAAGTATTTTTCTCAACAGCAGGCCTGTAGTACCTGGTTATCTTTCTGTGATGTTAGCAGCTGTTAATACTTACTACCTGAATTCATTATTTCATCATGACTTACAAAATCATCTTTAGTTCTACCATTTCTGTTACTAATAAGAATCTTTTTATAGAGACAGTTTCTATCATCTATTTGTTAAAACAATGGTATGTATAGTTCGTAGAACTCAAATCTTTCCTTTCACTTAATCTTTTTCAGAATGATGAATTGATTCGCTGTGATCCCATGAAAGTGCCTACTTGTTTCTTAACATTGTGAATTGATATATTTTCATGTATTTTGGTTTCAAACCATTATAATTGTTTTCCTTACAGAATTCAAATTACATTGCCTTTAGTTAGTGAAAGGCTCAAGTTGGCTCCCGAATCTTATGGCCTGAACTGACTAGTTATTCCAGGGCCCCAGTGTATATTTCTTGCCCCAGACCTAGAATTAACCAAGTAGCTGTATTCTCCAAGTAGCCATAGTTTTCCTCAGCAAGAAATGACATTTCCAAGACCACTGACTGATTACTAAGGGTACTTGTTTCTTCTTGCTGGTTCATTGTATGTAGGTTTTTTTGGTAGTCAGAATAAGGGAGTTACTTATTAACTTAAATGCAAAGGTATAATTGGTTTTATTAAACTTAAGATATGTATGTATAAAATACCTTAGGAATTCATACTAATACCTCCAATGCAAATTGAAACTACTGCCTGTTTTTGCTCAATTTCTGTATTGTATTTGTATCTCCTTTCATACTAAAAACTTACTGAGATTACAGGGGTTGATAGAATTAGAGCACTCCATAAGCATTCTTTTATTTTATCCCATGTTGTATTCACATAGTCTCAGAATAACAATATTAATGTCACTGTAACCATTGTAGTTACTGAGAACTTGATTTTATGTTCTCATTCTCCCAACTTTTTGCAGTTGGACTGTATTGATCCTAACTGACCAGTAGACCATTGATTTCTTATTTAGTGTTCTGTAAGTATTGATAGGTTTAATGACCACCAGCATTCTTATGTCAGTACCTACTTTAAATGCAATATGTATGTATTTTGCCTGATGCCTATTTTCTAGATTGTTCCAACTGCACTTGGAATAATGTCCCCAACAGTCTTGCTTGTTAATAACAATGTATCTGTTCCCTTTATACATAAAGAACACCTCATTGGATATAAAGTTCTTGGCTCATATTCTCTTTCCTTGAATTTATTGTCTTTTGGCGTAGTGTGTTATCAAAGCCTGATGATAACTCTTTTACCCTTTCAAGATATGCGCTCACTCTAACTATCCAGAGAATTCTTTCCTTCCTCATTTCATCCTTTCCTCCCAGCCTCCCCTTCTACCTCCCTCTCTTTCCCTTTCTGCCTCTGGCTTCCTTCCTTATTCTTGTAATTTTACTGGAGTAAGTCTTAATTATTCTAATTAGGATAGACCTGATATTTTCAGGTCTGCTATGTATTCACTGATTCTGTATTACAGTCATCTTTTTTATTTCAGAGAATTTTAAAGAAATTACATTGCTTAATATTAGTTTTACTCTCTTTGGTTTTATTTTGCCACACGTAGTGTTATATTCCTTTGTTTTACTGTACTTTGTTTTACTGTGTTTTGCCATCCACATTTTTGAGGAGTTGGTGCTTCTGTATCACACATCTCAATTACTTTTTCTTCCCCCTCTTCTTTCTTTCCTTTCTTCTCTTCATCTTCCCATTTGCTAAAGATCAATCTCCCTAGACTCCTAGTATTTGTTAGATCATCTTTGTCTTTAATGTGTCACTGTATCAAATCCTTTATATTTCCTCCTTCTTAATTTAATGTTTTCTCTGTTCTCCATTTTATGTTTCTTTTGGAGACATAGATTGTTTTTTGATTGTGCCTTCTAGTTTAGTATTCATTTTTGACATGCATTTCTTATCTTCTGATTCTTTTCCGTGTTCTGTTACCTCACTTCTGGATTTTTCTAATGCTGAGTTTTGATTATGCCTCATGTCATTTCTTTAAAGCCTTTAGTAAGCTATCTTTGTATTTTAATTTTTGTTAAAGATTTGCGGCATGCTTTCATGGTTTGTAAGGATGTTATTCTGCTTTCTTAATACATGGAATGGGATTTGTCTTCACTGCTTTTCTGTTTTTTATTTCTATGTGAAAAATAGCTATGTTGAACTTTAGGAGATGGGAAATAAGGCGCTTTACACCCCTAGGTCAGAGAGCTTGCTTAGCCTTTTCTTGAAGTAAAAAGTATGACTACCTGCTTTCAGATGCTTCCTGGCTCTCTTTCTTTTGCCTGTTTTCATCTGGATCTGTTCTTTTGTTCTGTCATTCCCAGCCTGCTCAGTTTGGGTTGTATTCCCACCAGCACCTCCTCCTGGATGGACCCCTGGGGCCATTATTGAAAGTTTCTGAGAGCAGGACTTCAGCTTCTTAGTGCAGGCCCCTTGCAAACTTGCACATAGTTTTGCACAAAATGTTTGACCCCCGTAGCTCCAGGTGCTATTCTCTGTTGATCTCTTCACCAACAACTTTTGATTATCTTGGAACTTTCCCATTCCCCCATCCATCAACCTTGTTTCCCTCTGATTCTACCTGTACAGACACCACACAGATCTATGGGTGGTGTTGGTTTATCCTTACCTGCTTAGTCAAGGGTATACCTTATCTCCACGCTTTTGCTTTTTCTAGCTAGATGTTATTTGAGAATTGAGAGAACTTAAAAACAAGCTGCTACAGCCATCCTTCTAGAATAGACTGCAAAGTTTTTGAAAACTCATCTCATAGCCACCAGTTGTTTGAATGAGGTGGAATAGAGGAAGACTTGTACTTAGATCATCTGCTCCTACATTAGGTGGGGAAATAACCTAATTGCCTGAGGTAATGTGAACAGCTTAGCAAGGCCATCAGTGCCTTTCTCACTATGAGATGTTACACATGCCAAAAATTTCAGTTTTTACATAGATGAATTTTTATTTATTTATTTATTTTTTAATTTTTATTTGAAAGAGAATAAAACAAAAGAGGGCAGTACAGAGCAGATCAGAAGAGGACAACATAGGCAACACAGTACTTTACATGAAGACAACTGGACATCAACAGTAGCTAACTAGATGAAATTTTTATGTAAAATATTTTCCTCCTGATTATAAAAGCAGTAAGAGTGATAGAATAAATTTGTAAAATAGTATTGTAATGTCTGCGTGGTGGTGTCTCACAAGTTGAGAGTTTTTAAATGGCTTTTCTTTTGTAAGTATGTTGTAAAGAGAAAATATTTTTTGGTTTTGCTTTTTCCTCTCAAGTATGGGGTTGTGAACTCCCAAACCTTTGCACTAGGCTGCGTCCTTACCCCTTGTTATTTTTTATTTTGAGGTAGGTTCTCATTAAGTTGCTAAGTTGCCCAGGTTAGGCTTGAAACTGATTGTTCTGCCTCAGACATCTACAGTGCTGAGATTACAGGTGTGTGTGATCACACTCAGCCAAAGGTGGTGTGTTTGTTTTATCTTCTCGAAAGAGTTAAAAATATCCTAGTGCATGCATAGCCATGTTTATAGCAGCACAATTCATAATAGCTGTATTTTGGAAGCAACCAGTATGTCCATCAACAGGTGAATGGATAAAGAAAATGTGCTATTTCCTAAAATGGACCACTACTTTGCCATAAAGAAAGATAAACTTGAGTCATTTGTAGGAAAATGGGTATACCTTGAGACCATAATTTTCAGTGGAATAAGTCATCCACACAACCTTAAATAACATAATTTCTGTTATTTGAGAGACTCAAAGTATAAGAGCAAAATAAAAGATAATAGGAAGTAGGGAAATAGATCTTTCTCAAATAGAAAGGGGATCAAGAAATGGAAGGAGTGGGGAGAGATGGGGAGAAAGAGGAGGGAAAGGAGAGGAAACAGGAATTGAGATATGTTATGTGCATGTGCCAACTCCACAAAAAGAATGTAAACATGTATTGCAAACATGTACAAAAGGGGGGATCAAGGGATGGATGGAGAGAGGACAGAGGGAAGGAAAAATGAAACAAAGGAATTAAGATGTGTTATGTACAGGTACCCATTTCCCACACAGAATATGAACAAAGATGTACAAATAAAAAAATGTAAAACAAAAAGGCAGCGTATAAGACGATCTTTGAAGAATTGCTGAGCCCAGCACATATGGAGGATAAAGAGAAAGCACTGCAGGCAGAGGTGCCACTGTAAAATAAAACACAGACAGAGAGCGGAATGTGCACAGCATGCCTGGGAATTGCAGCCATTCTCTTCTCCACAAGGAATGTAAATATTATGTACTACAAACATGTACTTACAAAATAAAATACACACACCCCAGTTTTAAGTGACTGGTTTTGTTTTACATCCATCCAAAGCTAACTACTGTTAATCATTCTTGGCAAGAATTTTTTTGAAGAAAGATAATCATGCATGCTTTCAACTGGAAGCTGGCACATACCACAATCTTCAATCTTAAAAGATGACTAGTCAGGTCTTTATTAGCAATTAAATCCATATAGAGAAAGCCACCTGGCAGAAGATGGTAAAAAGATGATAGAACACTTCACTGTGGCCAGGATTGGCTCAGCCCCCGACAGACTCACTTCTTTGGGTTGGGTTGGCTGTCTTTATCCATGATACCAATGGTGATGTCGTAGTGCCATTGACTCATTTTCACATTACTGCACTAAAAAAACTTAAAAATTACTCTTGGTTCTTTCACTAGAGATAGTCCCAGTTCCTGAACTAGAACCCAGGAAAGGAAATAGGGGAAACTGTCAGCCTTGCCATCTTGTACCTCTTTAAAGTATGTATTTATTCTAGAAAAAATAAATACTGTGAAAGTGCAGTGCTATGCTTTCTGTGTCATGTGCCTTGGCTAATGATGCATGTTTGAGGCTTTTCTGGATTATAGAAGAGCAAATGCATGTGAATATTTATGTGCTGTAGCTATAGTAAGTTTTACTATCTGTCTAAATATTGTAGTGCTATGAATAAAATATAACATATAAATGGTGGTTATAGTCATCAGACATTATAAGAGAGCTTCAGCATCTGTTGAATAATTATTAGTGGTGATTGGAAGTCTTTGAATAAAAGAACATTCGTTATATATATTCTTGAGATCAGTCTTTAAATGGGATTTTGAGAACAGTGACTAAGAGGAAGGGAAGAGCTCGGTGAAGGAGCCCAAATCAATGTGACAGAGAAGACACAGTATGTCCATGTTAGTTTTCTTTTGTTGTGTAACAAATTGCTGTGAACTTATTGACTGCAAAAACCACTCCCACCTCCCAAATTGAACAGGTGCACAGACTTGCACTCACATTTACACCAGCGTTCAACAACCTCATTAGGGACTGGCATTGTGGGAAACTGGCTCAGGCTATATATAGATCCAGTTTGATTTTTCCGGTATATTTGCTCTTGGTGCCAACAATTATTTTAAATTAACTTACTGTATTTTTAAGTACTACAGAAGGGATGTACAAAAGAAGCTTATGAGTCCCTTTAAAATCAGCAGTGATAGGGAACACTTTCTATTTCTAAGCCCTCTATCCTAAATCTGAATTTTCTGCCTCTTGACTTTCAGGAAGAAAATGTAACAGTTTTGATGAAAGGCAATAGAGATAGTGGGGTTTTAAAAATTATTTTCTGAGATAAAGATGTAGTTTGCAAATATTTCTTTGTTAGAATTTACCCCTCTGCCATGCTTTGTTATTTTTATGTGCCCTTCTTTGGTAAAGAGTTCTAGCTGTGTTTCTCCTTTACAGAATCTGCATTTATCTTTGCTTAGCTGGCTTGGTTTCCCACCCGCTTTACTCTTAGGATATCCAAAGCAGAGTGGGGATGGAAATACCCTAAGTAGTACTGATTGTCAGTGATAAAGAGTGACCCAAAGAAAATAACATCACATCTCAGTGCATTTATTAGTACATTTGCAGTTCATGTGGTTAACAGTCATCTTGGTGAATGGCTACATGCACTTAACATGGTTTGTTTGTTTTCTAATCCCCTTCCCCCCAACTCCCTTATCCCATTTTTTGTTCTTGTTGATATTATTTATCTTAGCTCATGTTATGACATACAGTGTTTATATTAACTGAAGTTACTAGGTTCTTGGACATGGCACATCTTTGTTCTACTTATTTCTCCTTCCTCTTCTCCTCACCCCTTATGCTTTTTCCCTTGAACCACTTTCGTATTACAAGAGATCCATCCTCTTGTCCTCTTCTATTTATCTGTATTCTTTTTATTTGTACTTTGTTCATTCAAATGAGAGATACCATGTGGTATATAAGCTAGTGTGTTTGGTTTATTTCACTCAACATTATATTTTCCAGGTGCGTTCATTTTCCTACAGACATCTCAAATCTGTCATTCTTTAGCAGAGTAGTATTCCATTATATATGGGTAGCACATTTTCTTTGTCCATTCGTCTGCTGGTGGGTATCAGGCTGTTTCCAGGATTTAGCTATTATGAGTTGTGCTACTAGAAACATTGATATGCATCTATTGCCATAGTATGATGTCTTAGTCTCATAGGGAAGATACCTAACAGCAGAATCTTGGGGTCATACGGAATTTCTAATATTAGTTCATTGAGAAATCTCCATACTAATTTCCATTATGGTTGTGTTAGTTTGCATTCCCACCAACAATGAAGGAAGGTTTCTTTTCACCACAGCCTCGCCAGCATCTGTTATTGTTTGACTTCTTAATAATCGCCCTTCTTTCTGGAGTAAGATAGAATCTTAGTGTTATTTTAATTTGCATTTCTCTGATGGCCAGAACACAGCTCAGCATACTTAAAAAGGAGTGGTTCAGACACCCGACACAGGATGGTTGAGGGGGTTAACACATTAATGATGGCATTGCGTTTTTCAAGAATCTACCTCGTAATGCTCTTACGACTTGACAGCTGAGACTAATGGGATGATTAAAGATCAGTGGCCTCTGTGGAGTAAGATAAAACCTAGTGAAGAACATTAACAAAACCATAATAAAGCTCTTTAGCATCACCACATCGCAGAGGGTTTTTCCTACAAGAGCTCTTGCTGTTGGGCTGGTCTGTCTTAAGGCAGACTCGTGGCTTGACCCTAGATTGCATCCCTAACAGAGACGAACCTACAGAGTTTTATTCTCAGTGGTTGAAATAATGATACTGCTTGTTTTTGTTACACATGTTTGCATGTGGACAATTCTGCAATTTATGTGAATAGATACAAGTATTTATATAGATTTTAAAGTTGCTCTCTCAGCATGGTAGGAGAGCTAGAGTCAAGGTGTATATTTAGTACCAGATGAAATTCAAGCAAAACAAAGTTTTATTATGTCTAATCTCAATCTTTTTTGTCCTTTAAACTGCAAGTCTATAATCTAAGGAAAAATCAAAGCTCCTAATGATACTGACCTGTATAAATTCATGGCAGGTAAGATGCTGCAACCATACGCTTTCTGACTGTGCTGCATGGAACTATCAGTTATAGATTGAATTTAGGCTGGGAGGAGGAAGACCCTTGGATGCAATTACCTGTAATAATGGAGGGGGAAAAAAAAAGCAGGAACATGTTATTTGAAACAATGTCATATCTTGTTCACCTAAAATTGTACGAGGTATTTCTATACAATAAAAAGAAGTGTCTGACTTAGCTGCTCATGTCCTTAGAAGTTAAGTAAGTTGTCACTGACTAACTGACTGTGATAGCTAAAGCTGGCTCAGTGGAAAAGGAGGGAGTGGTGGAGACAAAGGGGAGCTGGAGTTCCCTGTCTCATACTACTTTGTGTCTTCTTGCTTGTTTCTGTCCTTGTAGTAGAGGGTCGAGGAGGGAGCCATCTGGGTCTCCCTACTTCTTATTTGGTACAATCAAGCATAATATTCATATTTCCTGGAGTACAGTGGAAGCATTGCATGGTATAAGACCACAGTATCACTGGAGCTCTTTAGGCAAATGGTAAAGAGGAGATAAGATCCCAGGAAGCTTGGAGAAGAGGGAGTAGAGGGCAGGAGGTTGTGAGGTTAGTCCATTGATGGCCTAAAGAGGAATAAGAGTTTTTTTGGAGGTTACCTAGGTTAAAATATATAGGTTACATTAGTCACTTTACATTTGGTCTGTTTTTCATCTACAAAACAATTTCATCAGTTGTGATATTCACCAATAACTAAATTTTCAGGGACTTAAAATATCAGTGGTTTATTTTTGATTCTTACCAAGCGCTCACAGGGTCTGGCAGGGGAATCTGCTGTTCTGGCCTGACCCTGGCTCCAAAGTTAATGGACAGTACTGTCTGGAATGGCACTAGTAATCGTGACCTGGGGAACAGAATGTGACAAATCCTGCAGGTGCCTTAATTGCTTTTATGAAAACAATGTATCTTCACTCATGTCTCATTGACCAAAAGGAGTCACGTGGCTGTATTTAAGCTCAAGGGCCAAGGGAAGTACAGGCCCACCGTGCACTGGATGGAGCTAAACCAGAGTTGGTGGAGGGACCACTTGATGCAGATGTGGAAGGGACATGCATCCATGCGCTGTTCCTGGCAGAGCCCATTGTGCCATATGGGGAGAACTGACCACCATTTGAACAAAGATGATTTGAATGGATTTATGAAAAAACAAATGAGTTCTGTTATGTATAGTAAAAACAAATCTCAATATGGTCAGATTTTCAATGTAAAAATTTACAGACAACAATATTTACATTTTTAAGAAAACAAAATCTCAAATAAACAACCTACGACTGTATCTCAAGAAAGTAGAAAAAAAGAACCAAATTTAAAATTTGTTGGAAGGGGAAAAAATGAAGATTAGAGAAGAAAAAAATGAAATAGAGACCTTTTTGGATTTTTGAGATGAGTGAGATCTTGTTATGTAATTCAATTTTGCCCTGAAATCACTGTATAACCAGATTGGCAGTCTTTCTGCCTTAGCCTCCTGAGTGCTGGGATTACAAGCATGTACCTCCATGCCTGGTGAGACCTTTTTCAAAATTCAGAAAACACACACACACACACACACACACAAAATCAGTGAAACAAAGAATCTTGTAAAGATAAGCAAAACTGACAAATTTGGCCCTTATCTAGACTAAACAAGAGAGAACACCAAAATCAGAGGTAAAAAGGGAGACCTTACAACTAATACCACAAAAATATAAAGGATCACTAGAGATCATTATAAACAACTATATGACAATAAATTTAATAACTTGGAAGAGACAAATTCCTTTACACTTATACTTTACTAAGATTGAACCATGAAGAAATAGAAAACCTTAAGAATAGACCAGGAATAAGTAATTGAGTTGGTAATAAAGACTCCCATAACAGAAAAGCCTGGAACCAGATAGCTTCACTGCTGAATTTTACCAAAAATTTAAAGAACTACTACCAGTTCTCTCTGTTATTCTTTTTTTTAAAATTTTATTTAAAGAGAGAAAAAAAAAACCCCAAACAAAACAGAATAAAAGGTAGCAACAATACAGAATTCCAAGGAAAAAGGGAAAAGAACCAAAAAAAGAACCACTAAGAAATCATTACTTGACAAATTACATACTGACATCTTGGAAATAGTTGTTCAAATTATGTAATTAAAACATGCAAAGTAGACATTAAAACAGTGAGACTGTTAACAGTTCTGCTCCATGATCTGACAAAAACAGCAATATGGTCATCCATCCACTCAACATACATGCAATTATATCAAAAGGGTAAAATTAAACACAACAAAACAGAACAAAGCGGGTCACAAGAACGCAACGTAAGAGACATAAATTTCAAAGCTAGACAGTCGGAGATATTCACTCTCTATCATATTGACTCTTGTTTTCTTCCTAATAGTTGTCCATATTGTCACATACAGGAAATTCACATGAAACAACATACTATGGAATTGATCTGAGCAGGACGAGGAGGGCGTTTCAGGTCTTCAAGACCAGACAATAGGGAAGCCGAGAATGGCTATCATAGTGTCTCATTCTCTTCAAAACAGCTGTCCATACCTTCATGTATGTTTAACTCGAACAGAACAAAACAAAACAAGCTAAAATCACTTTGAACAAAGAATGATAGTATTGCTGGATTTCACATCGTGACATTACAGAGTCAGCACTGGGTACTGTGGTGTCTCTTTTCCTTCAAAATAGTTGTTCATTTCAACATGCATTATATAGTTGGTTCTCGTAAACTGTTTATAAGCTCTACACATGCATGAGTTTCTACATGTATATCTATCCTTTCTGTATTAGAGGGAAAAACAAAACAAAGCAAGACAAAGCAAAACAATTTCTAGAAAAGCACGAAGCAAAAAGTCATATAAAACCACAATACAAGGTGATCTACCATGATGTCTCAGCAGTATATAACATTAATAAAAACAAAGCATTGGAGATATTATAAGACTTCAAAAGCAGGCAATAATCAAACCAGAGTGGGTATCTTAGTGAATCTTTCCATTTTCAATGTAGTTGCCTATACTCTTAGACTTGATTGTATCAATCATAGCAGATTCGAATAAAATCAGTCAATGCAAGATAGCACTCTAACAAACCAGATTCAAATAAGATCAGTCATAATAAGACAGTTTAAGTTATACAGGGCTTCTGGTTAAGTTGATAGGAAATTAAGGATGATTACCATGTTATGTCCTCTTATTTTGGGGATAGCTGACCTTGTCCTCGAGTAGTGTAAGCAGACAAACTGGAAAAGCACATAATCCATCCAAGCAGAGTGATGAGAATAATGTAGATTTTAAATCTTATTACCCCATTAACAATATCCTCTGCCTCCCTTCTTTAGACAATTCCTCCCCTTTCATTCCCATGGGGTGCACTGCTTGTTTTGGGTCCCATTGCCTCCCTCTATAGTGCATCTCAATGGACCCTATCTCCTGATCTACTCTGCCTGTGTTTCTGTTAGTATTTCGAGGCCCTCTATGTTAGAGATTATTGCCAATCTTCTCTGCCTCATTTCTGCTCTTCTATTTTTCTGCCGTTGGTAGTCTATTTTTCTCTTCAACTCCACTGTCTGCCCTGTTCACTGAGGCCTCTCTGCCACTGTTCCTGAAATGCTCGTATTCTTTTTCTCTCTTTCTAAAATGTCCTTTAGTATTTTTTGTAAGGTTGGCCTGGTGGTCACAAATTCTCCCAGTTCCTCTTTGTCATGGAAGCATCTTTTTTCTCCATTAATTTCTAGAGAGAGTTTTGCAGGATACATCAATCTGGGCTGGAGATTGTTCTCCTTCAGGGCTTGAATTATTTAACTCCAAGCCCTTCTTAACTTGATGGACTGTGTGGAGAGATCTGCTGTGATTTTGATGGGTTTTCCTTTATAGGTGATCTGTTTCTTTTCTCTGATGGCTTTTAATATTCTGTTCTTAAATTGAATTTCTGGGATCTTGATTATTATGTGTCTGGGTGTAGCTCTGTTTTGGTTGTAGGTGGCTAGAATTCTGTATGCTTCTTACATCTGCATATCATTTCCTTTTTCTATGTTTGGCAAGTTTTCCGTAATAATTTCTGTGAATAGCCTTTGCAGTTCTTCTGTTTTGACTCCTGCTTCTTCATTCACATGCTTTATTCTTAAGTTATAGATCCTCTTGTCATCCTCTAGCCTTTGTATTGTTACTGCCTGCTCCCTTTTTATTTTTAAGAGATCTTCCCTTTCATGATCACACATTGTAAGCCTGTGTTCAATTTTTGATAGTCTATCTTTGGTTTCTTTTAAGGAGTTTTGCCAGCTTTTTATGGAGTCTTTAGTTTGCTGGTAATCTCTTTGAATCTGCTTCATGAATGCTAGGTTTTTTTAATATTCTTCATGGAATGTTTCTCTCCTTTTGTGTTCCTCCATTTTTCTGTCTGTGTCTTCTTGAGAGGTGCCTAGCCTTTCTTTTATTAAATCTACTTATCTCTTGTTTAACTTGAATTAATATTTCAGTTTTGATCTCATTTATGAGGTCCCAAAGATATCTCTTTATGTCCACTGATGTTGTGTTTGATGTTGCATGTTTGCTGCCCTCAGTCTCTTTTATATTTACTTCTCCTAGATCAATATTCTCAGGGTTGGGGGCTGGGGCCTTTTTCTTATTTCTCCCTCTCGTCATGTTTTTGGTTCCTTCCATACAGGTGTATAGTGTAATTCCCAGTCCACAGGCTAAGGGCTTCTGCCCTCTGGCATCTGCTATTAGAGAGTGAAGTGCAAGCAAGGTTGGTATACACTGGCTCCTCCCCTCCGGGCCAGTTGAACTTCTCGGCCCTCTCTGTGTCAGTGTGCGCTGCCCTCAGGGAACCAATTGATTTGTGACAACCCACTGGGTCCCAGCCCAGTCCAAGCAGATCCCGCCAATCCACTTTGCAAGTGGAGCAACCAACTGAAGCTGCTTCCTTACACAGCCAGGGCTTTCCTGCCCAACTCCAGTATGTCATCTAGTTGGTTGCCTCTTTCCCGTGGGAGGGTCTTATTCCCATCACTCACCGCATGTTGATGCCGGTCCGAGAACTACTGGGTTCCCCGACCCCTGACCTCAGTGCGGCTGCAGGGCGAATTCAGGGTGCCTCTGGGTGGGTCGCGTGCAGGGCCAGTTCTGGGTGAGCTGCATGCAGGGCTGTTCAGTTTCACGCTCAGGGCTGCTCAAGCCAGTTGCTTCAGCACGGGTTTGGTTGCTCAAGTGGATCTCGGGAACGAACGAATTCAGGCGGCTCAGCGAGAGTGCAGTGCTTGCTGATCTTAGCTTCTCTAATGTTAGCCCCGGAACCTTGTATTCGAGCAGTTTTTTTCCCTTCAGTTTCTTTCTGGGTTGAAAGAGTCCATTTCCCTCTGTTTGGATCTCTCCAGGGTGTTCTATTCTGGCATTTGAGCTGTCTCTCTCAGAGAGGCTCCATATCCTGCTACCTCTAGGTCTGCCATCTTTGAAACCCTCTCTGTGTTATTCTAAAGTATAGAACAGTAATGAATTCTTCCAAGGATAGCATTACCCCAAGCCAGTATTCTTGAGAAAGATGGGTGCAAACATCTTCAACAAAATGCTAAAAAAAATTGATCAAATTCAGCAGTATATTGAAAAGATAAAACCATATGATCAGGGTCTAGGGGTATATAGCTCCGTGGTAGAGTACTTGTGTAGCATGTGTCAGTCACTAGGTCTGATCCCTAGCACTGCAAAAACAGAAACATAAGAGTTGTTACCTTAGGAGATGCAGTGAAGACACTTGATGAAGTTAAACATTTCTTCATTACAGAAGCATTGAACAAATTAGATGTTGAAGGAATGTACCTCAACATTATACATATACAACTATAATAAGCTAGCACTCACATTATGCCGAATGAGGAATAGCTAAGAGTTTTCTAAGGTTTGGAACAAGACAGAGATGCCTACCTTTACCACTTTTATTTACCATGTTACTGGGAATCCTAGCTAGAGCAGTGAAGCAAGAGGAAGAAATAACTGCCGAAACCCCGTGTGGTGTGCATGGCTGTAGCGCTTAGTGAGCTGAGGTGGGAGATCACTTAGGCACAGAGTTCAGGAGCAGCCTGCACAACATAATGAATATTCATCCAGAACCAAACAAAAGAGGAAAACTCAAAAACAAAGGTGGGCAAGGAGAATGTCCAAATTGGAAAGGGACAAGTCAAATTGTCAGGGAATGACATAATCTTATGTGTACCTAGATAATGCCAAAAAAATTCTACCAAAAAAACCTGTTAGAACTAATAAATGAATTTAATGAAGTTTCAGGATACAAAAATCAGTAGCAACTAGCAAATTATCTGAACTTAAAACCCAGAAAACAATCCCATTTACAATAACTACCAATACATAATTACACACATACATACATACATACTGAGGAATAAATTAAATCAAAGAGATAATAGATCTACACAGTGAAACTATAAAACACAGATGAAAGAAGCAAAGGTGGAAGAAATGGAAAGACATCCCATGTTCCTGAATTGGAGGATCCTGATTGGCTTGCTAAAGTGTCCATAATACCCAAAGCAGTCTTACCAAATACTCATGACATTCTTCACAAAACTAGAATAATAGTTGTGAAATTTATGTAGACTCACCAAAACAAAAAAGAAAAGACAGTACAAAGTATAGTACAAAGCCATGGTCATCAAAACAGCATGACACCAGTGGAACAGAATAGAGACCCTAGAAGTAAACCCTCATGTGTGTAGCCAGATAATTTTGCCTAAAGGTGCTGAGAACCTGCATCAAAGAAAGGGCAGCCTTTTTATAAATGATGGTTATCATGGGCTTGGGTGAGAAGAGGAAGAATGGGGAAAGGTTGATCAGTGGTCACTAAGTTTTAGTTATATAAAAGTAAAACTTGGCATACCAGGGCAATTATAGATAACAGTAGTGTACTATGTATTTCAAAATGCTAGAATTTTCTGTTTTTACTATAAAGGAATGATAGATGTTTTAGGAAATAGATATAAAATTTTAAATTCCAAATCTGTGCAGTAGTAACTCATAGTCATAAAAACAATGCCCCCTTTTCCCTGTTTAGTTTGCCTCTTTGTGCTACCTTTCTGAATGTGGCTTTCTGACCACGTGTTCATAGGAGGCTGTGAAATGGAGGTGCAGTGATGAGCTGGGCCAGGCCTGTGTTCTTGTGAAATCAGACACCTTTCCAGAGCTCTGGGTGGTGGGAGCAGTGGGTCAGGACCCACCCTAGAATATGATAGAATCGGGTTTCACACCAGAAGGCCATTATAGCCTGTGTGGGGTGTCACCAGGGCAGGGGAGGTGTGACTGTACACAGAATGGCTGAGTCCAGCCTGGGTGCTATCCGCTCCCCTTGCACCTCTTCTGAACTGAAGTGCTGCGGTCCTGGAGCTGACGCCTGTACGGTTTCGTGGGAGCCGTTTAGGGAGGCTGTGTTGTTGGATTCTGTGGATTCCTCTCCTCCTGCCCTGTGCTTCTGTGGGAGTCTCTCTGCTTTCGCTGCACCACAGCCTGGAGGTACATAAGCCGCTTTCCCTGAGCTTTGAGATCACTGATTGAACATCTGACTGAATACAGTAAATGTGCACAGAGGAGTGAAGTGTGTTTGCAAGAGGGTGTTGATCTGTAGGAATGAACCATCCTAGCCTTTAGGATTGATTTGATAGTGACATTTCTAGTGTTGCACCCTTGCCTTCACTGGGGAAAGAAGCCCAGGGTTCCCCTCTACCCTTTGTTTTCTGCACCCCACTCCTTCCCAGGTTTTTGTTCTCCAGAAGCCCGAGACTGTTTTAGTTCACTGGATGCTGTGAACACAGCTCCCTTCGAAGTTTTTATCATAATCGCCTCCCCTGCAGCACCCAGCCACATAATGCCTCTTAGACAGTATGGGAAATGAAGAACTGTGTGATAGCTGCGAGAGAAAGTATTAAGTTATAGAGCTTTCTGCCATTAAAAAAAAAAAAAGGAAAAATACAGGAAGGTAAGCTAGATTTGTTTGCCCTCAGCTAAGAGAATGTTTTTCTAGTATATTCTTGTTACTACTCCCAAATGAACCTTTGCATTCTCAGTGTACATGATGAGTCTTTTTGCTCGATCTGTCTGACTGAATCATCAGGCTTCCTGTTGTCTCTTGTTCCTACATGTACCCTGCAGGCAGGTTTTCCAGTTAGAGACCTGGGCAGAGGCGGTGGAACACGCACCCTCATGCTCTCGCTCTCCATCTGGTGTCCCTGGAACCTGGGAGCTTTCTTGTTGGGCAGCCTGTAACAGTGTGCAGGGACACCAGGGTTGTCTTTCGGTGGCTGTCAATTTATCATGTGTCATTTTCTTTTATAAACACCTGGACCACCCTCACCATTAATTAGATTTTGCAGTTTCTTACCTGTGCCATTGTTGTTAGTGATTGTTTGACCTGTAGACATCATAAAGAAGGGGAAAAAAGGGATTAAGGGAGAGAGGGAGCTCACTGAATTTGAGAAAGGAAACATTTCACATAAAACTCTAGCTCTAAAGAGCTGAATGTGGAAAACGAAAGAGGAGAAGCCAGCAGCATGGCAGTGAAGGAGTCATGACACACGAAATCCAGGTCAGAGACAGGGTGCCATCCTGTCATCATTAAAAGATCTGGGCCTGGTGACTTTGGGAAAGTGTCCAGTGCACATGCATGTGTACATGACAACCTTACAGTGTGGGGATAGGAATTAGACCAGTCGTAAGAGTTCAGAGGTATTTTGTGAGGACAGAGAACAGTGTCCTACTGTTGGTATGCTCCAGTGAAATGTGAGGAAACTGTTTTTTGAGGTTCTGTCATTTTGTGAACTTCTCTTCTTTTAAAATTTGATTGAGTATGGATTTAAAAGGTCTAAATGCATAGAGTGAGTGTTCATGGCCTGTTACTGTGTTAGGAAAGCATTGACATATATGTGGCTTTTTTGTTTTGGGTGCTGGGTATTGAACCCAGGACTGCATGCATGCTAAATATGCATTGTGCCACTTCCAGCTTGTACAGGGTACTTTTAGTCCATCTTTATCCTCACCTCACTTATTTCCATGTAATTTGGCCTTGAATGGGGATTATTTGAGTTTCAGGTTGTAGTTCGCAGCAGTATTTTTCTGAAGGAACCTATCCACAGAGGTCCAGACTTACTGCCTCTGATCTTGGTTCTAGAGCCCTGAGTAACTCCTAGGAAATTATGTTCAAACCGCTGGTCAAACCGCTTTTGAAGGTCACCTTCATAGCTGTAGTCCCACCGTTTATACCATTTATATGATTTATACCATTGTGTTAGTTAGATATCTCCGTTGAGTACTTTTGTTTTAGTATTGAGTTAGGCTGGGTATAGCATTCTGCTTAGCTGTGAAATTTTCTTGTTTCTTCCCTGAGTTACACCTTTGGAAATCTGGCAGATCTAGGTTGGGGAGGAACGTTAGAAGTACAGTAGTGGGTGAAAAGTCTTACCCTTTCCCTGCCTGCTGTCAGGCCTGAAAATACATAGCTACAGTTCTTGGCATTAGAAAAACTTTGTTGGAAATGAAATTAAAATTCCTCAAATGGACAGGAAATCAATTAGGGCTGAGGGTGGTAGACAAGGACACAAGCTAGAGGACTTGCTCCATCCCTGAGGAGTGATTCATTGTTATGCGAAGGAGATGAACTTCTCAGTGAAAGGTGGGGGCTTAGGAGGGTGGAGACAAATGAAAAGAATACAGATTCCTTAAGGTTTGAACTGTCTACAAAAATGATTTTACAGCATCTGCTGCCTCTTGGTCCTCAGTGTCTTTTGTCATTGTTTCTGCAAAATAGTTTGCATGACAGTGTGTAATACGTTGCAGTACGTAACACTTCTAGATCACTCACAGTGAGCCAGGCCATATGCTACAGGCTGGAGTTAAACACCAAAAACACTTTGTGCTGGCTTTTGGGATTTTATGGTCTGGGAAGAAAGGATATTGGAAAGCGTTAAACTCACACATAATCCAACAAGATAAGACATGTTGTTCTGTTGGTATTTGGTTGGAAAAAAAATGGCTGGCAAACTTTAACAAGGAAGGAGTGAACTGGTAAAAGAGAAACTAAACAGCCATAAAGTAATATATAAGCAGTAGGAGCTAAGGCACAGTCTTGGCAGTTGAGAAATCCATACCATGTGACCTTAGACTCATATTTGCTCAAGATTCAAATTCCCAAGGAAGGTATCCGAGAGATCCAGCTTGGGCCTCTTGCCCATCTCTTGTCTAAGAGAAAACAGGCTACTTGAGTAGGCCCCCAGAGACTGTGCAGTCAGTGGCTGAGGAAGTCAGTGGTTCCCAGAGAAAGAATGAGTACTAGAAAAGCAGCACCTCAGATGTCCCGCACACACATCACAAAATTAACCTCCTGGGGTTGCCGGTCAGTGAGTAGGAGTGTGTTCTGTTTTGGGCACAGTCCGTGTAAAGACTGTGCTGGTTTGAAGTTATAAAATGTAGGACCCTTGACGAAAAGGTGTGTCAACTCATCTTCATGTCTGTCCTGTTCTCTCGGCCCCAGTGTGAACAGTCCCATCTCATGAGAGAACATGAGGATGTCCAGGAGCGGACGACGCTTCGGTATGAGGAACGCATCACAGAGCTCCACAGCATCATTGCTGAACTCAACAAGAAGATAGACCGATTGCAAGGCGCCACCATCAGGTACTCAGGCTCCAGCCAGCTTCCTCTTCCCCAGCCTGCCCAGCTTTGGCGTGGGTGTTGCAGTTGTAGCAGCCCTTGAATTACAGTGATGCTTTCTTTGTAACTGAGACTTCCATAGTTTGTCACACATTTTCTCTTTGCTTTCATAATCCTGGGCTTTTACCTCTGTTCTGTTTTGATTTTGATCTCCTGATAATTTTGGAGGGTAGACAGAAAGGGAGTTGTCCTTGGCTTATTGATAAGGGTAGAGAATCAGAAGCTGCATGAAATACTTTATTGACACGTTCTAGGTGGCGCCCCCTCTGTGTTAGGTGGTAGCCCTGTGATCTCTTTCATTCACCATGTCTACTCCAGATCTATGCAGTCTGTGCCTCCCTTGCAGATTTTAAGATATTCACGGATGTGGCTTATAACTAAACATCACATGGGGTCCATTTAATCGATTAATATTGAAAGTATGTTAAGTTGTTTATCACCATTGACTTATCCTCTTAGCAAACTCCTAAGACCACAGGACAGGGGCATGATTAGAGCTATCATTTTACTTTTCAGAAATCTGGGACTTGAAAAATAGTGATGCCTTGCAGTTACACTTAGCTGTGGGTGCAGCTAATGTGAAAACAGGATTCAGCCCCCCTCACTTATCAGTCAAGTGGTCCCTGTGCCTGCTGCACACGCTGTTTCGTTGGTATTGGCTATCCTGTTGCACAGGGAGGTTTCCTGAGTCAAGGATGACAGTGTTTTTATCTTCCTGGTGGTACTCGGGGAATAGCCCTGAGGAAAGCCAGTGATCAGCGCCTGCCTTATTAGAGAAAGGGCGCTTTGTTCGCTGAGTGCTTATACACACCATAATTAAGAGGCTGAGAGGCTGTTGCTTGAAATTCTTCCTCCAAAAGTCCTAAGTCAGAGGAAACTTTGGGTGCATTTTGTTCCAACTCAGAGAGCTGCAGTAATGATGGGGCTTCTCAATGAGGTTATTGAGGGGCATCAGTTTTCTGGGTAAATTTGTGGAAAAATTTGCACTGTGCTGGAGCCACACAATAAATTTCATATTCTAATTTAGAACTTTAAGGCTTTTAAATTGTATCCTGCTCTTCAGAGTGATTGTAGGTTAGGAATACACGAGCAGAGAAGAATTTTCAGCCCAAAGAAATGATTATAGCAGATTTAAAGGAGCCTAACCGAGGACATTGGCAAATTTGCAATTTCCATTAAAACATGTTACACTTTCAAACACTTGAGAAGGTGAAATCAAATGGACTCACTAAGTTGTGAAAGAACGCCTCACATATCACCTAGAAAACTCGATTTCAAGATGTTTAAATTAATGTAATGGCCAAACTGCTGCACCTTAAAATACATTGAGCTGCTTGACCATAAATGTTTATTGGTGCCTGTTATTTAAAGGAAGATTGCATCTGTGCAGATGTCACATTAAATTCTGCCAATTTTCATGGTGCAACTGAGCTGACCCCTTCTCTAGGGACACTGCAAGGCTATGTGATGGGTAGATATGGGGACCAGTGGGACAAGACTGTCTTCCACACTCCAGGAGCATCCTGGGCGTCCTGTCCACAGTGATGACCTTGTGCTGGAGAAACCAGGTCCTTACCTTGGATGAGCTCTCACTACCTGCTTTACCTGAGGTCCAGAAGACTGCCTCTCAAACTAGTCGGCTCCTGCTAAAGCCAGTACTACCTTTCTTGAAGACTTTTTTGTCACTTCACTGTGGGCCTAAGTTAGAAACTCATTGGAGAAATTTAGAATCCTCAATAAAGGAACATCAGAGGTTATGAAAGCTATGGTGTATCTACACTTAAGTAACATTGAAGTGCTTAAGGGGACAATCTTATAGTTTAAAATTTATCTCAGGCCCCATTCTGTGAAGCAGGATCCTTCTGTGACTGCCCTAGAAGATTTTCTATAGCCACAGGACTAACATAGCCAAGGATCAGACATTGCAGGTTACTGAACTACACAGTGTAAGTTCAGTTAATAGCCACATCAGATTTCCTAGGTAAGAGTTAACTAGTAATAGGAAGAGGTGAAATGTTGAGAATCTGGGGCATTTTAGATAGACTCAGATGCACCATAGTACCCGCATATTATAAACCCTGCTGAGCCTCTCTTCTGCGGACGCAGTCCCTTTCTCCCATCTACTAAAGTTAGTCATACCTCACTTGGAGATTCTGTGACCATGTCCTTTCAGATGGGGATGGCAAATGTATTCTTGTCCCACACCACTCCTGCTTCTTTAAGGACTAGAAGTCACCAAATTCTACCATAGCCCAGAAGATAGAAAATCCAACCTGGCAAGATACAGCTAAAACATCAAAATATTTGAGGATTTTGTTAGTTTATATTAATAGAAATTTAGAAAGTTATGAGATGTGATCAAAATAGAAGGTGAACATTGAGATTTTAGAAATTTATATTACAGTAAAAGGTATTGCTTTTAATCCCCCTCACCATACTCCTATTTTCTTTGGCCACTCTTAGTTGTCATCCTCCTCCTCCTCCTCTTCCTCCTCTTCCTCTTCCTTTTTCTTCTCCTTTCCTCTTCTTCTTTTTAATTATTTTTATTTTGAAGAGAATAAAACAAAGTGAAATAAAACAAAATACAGTCAATCAGAACAAAACAATGAACATGATACAGGACTTAAAAATAAGATAAAAGGAAATCAATAATGGCCACCATAATGCCTCTTGTTATCTTCAAAATAACTGCCCATATCATCAGACATAATAAAATCAAACAAAAGAGAACAGAATAAAACCAGTCAAAACAGAACAATGAAAGTAACTTGGGGCTTCAAAGCAAGATGATATTGGAAATCAATAATGGCTACCATAATATAGTTTGTTATCTTTGAAATAGCTGTCCATGCCATCAAATATAATAAAATCAAACAAAACAATAAAACCAAACAGAACAATGAAAACAATACAGGGTTATAAAACATAACAGATTAGCAATGGCCACTGTCTTTTCTTTTTAGACATTTCCTCCCCTTTCACTTTTTTTCCCCTTTCACTTTCACAGGATGATTGCACATTTGGATCCCCCAACTCCTTTAGTTTTTTATACTAGGGAGACAACACGATGTTCACCCATGTGACTCAGAATCATTTCATGCATGAACATGATCTCAAGTTGTATACATTTACCTACAGGAGCCTCGAGGTTATCTTACTTTATAGCTGAGTAACTTTCCATTGTGTAAAAGTGCCATGACTTTCTTACCTATTCTGCAGTTGAACTGCAAGCTACCTCTATTTTTTTCTTGTTCTCTGTCACATACAGCATTGTTTTCTCTCCTTTGACTTTCAGTCTGTGAATTTTCTTTCGAGTTAAATGTGTTTCTTGTAGTAAGCATATTGATGGATCCTGTCTCCTGATCCACTCTGCCTGTGTTTCTTTTTATTGGTGAATTGAGGCCATCTACATTAATGGTTATGGCCAACATGCTCTGCCACGTCTCTGCCTTGCTATTTTCCTGCCATTGGCTGCCTACTTTTCTCCTCCATTCAATTGTATCTGCCCCACTCAGGGATTGCCCTCTGCCACTGTTCCTGGAATCGTGGTCATTTTTATCTCTCTCTAGAATGTCCCTCAGTATTCTTTATAGGGTTCTTTTGGTGGTCATTAATTCCTTCAGTTGTTCTTTGTCATGAAAGTATTTTGTGAGGAAAAAAAGGTGGCGGACCGGTAGGTAGCAGGAGAGGGACCCTCTCTGAGAGAGACAGCTCAAATGCCAGAATAAAACACCCTGGAAAGACCCAAACAGAGAGAGATGGACTCTCATAACCAGGAAGAAACTAAAGTGCAAAAAAACTGCTTGAATATGAGGTCCTGGGGCTACTATTAGTGAAGCGAAGATCAGCGAGCACGGCGCCTTCCTTGAGCCACCTGAATTCCTGCCCGACCTGAACAAGCGATCCACGCTGAAGCGACTGGCTTGAGCCGCCGGAGCGCAGAGCTGAACAGCCCTGCGTGCAGCTCGCCTGGACCGGCCCTGCACGCGACCCACGCAGAGGCACCATGAATTCGCACCACAGCCATGCTGAAGTCGGAGGTCGGGGAGCCCAGCAGTTCTCGGGGACCAGCATCAACACGTGGTGAGTGATGGGAATAAGACCCTCCCATGGGAAAGAGGAAACCGACTGGACGACACGTTGGATTTGGGCAGGACAGCCCTAATTCAATAAGGAAGTGGCTTCAGTTGGTTGCTCCTCTCGCCGAGCGGATTGGTGGAATCTGCTTGGACTAGGCTGCGCCCCTGGCGGGGAACCAGTGAGTCACTACAAATTAATTCCCTGAGATCGGTGCACACTAATGCAGTGAAGGCCTGCAAAGGTTGACTGGCCCAGAGGGGAGGAGCCAGCGCACACTGCCCGTGGGTGAACTCTAATCTCTGATAACCTATTGAAGAGGGCGAAAGCTCCTAGCCTGCGCCCTCTAGAG
>PVJX010005478.1:0-85596 GCA_004027295.1 Dolichotis patagonum
TATTTTGGGAGAGGGTGAACAGTACACACACATGTCAGGATTTCCTGGAAAATCTCATGTCTCCCCCATCCTGGACCTATTGGATCAGAAAATCTAGGACTGGACACCAAAACTTGGCACTGCTGATGTGCTCCCCAGTGCCGCCCCTTCTGTAGCACCCACGATGGCTGCGTAAGGGTACGGCCCTCCTAGCCTGCAAGGAGAATCCCATTTATGAGAGAATAACCTTCCATCCCAAGCCCATTACTGTTACAAACTTTTCATTCCAGTGCTGGGCTTGGCAGAAGAAGCCAGGGACCCGAAGTTTCAAGCTTTCTTAAAATCATGGTCATTATACAGCGTGTTAATCGTGGATCAGGGAAGGAACATTATACAGTCCATTAAGCTTTTGTATGTTCCTGGAAGACTGCAGATTGTATAAAAATACAAATGATCCAGCAGTTAAAGTAATTGGCTATAATGAACAACAAAATTAATTATGAATGACCACATTGCTTACCCAACTGACCTAAGTCATTAGCAGACTGAATGTGCTGGGCAAAAACAAGCCAGATTCTGGCTTTTACAAAGTGTTCCACAAGCATCCACAATAGAAATTCGTTGCCAGCCAGAAGAGTGTACATAAGACATTGCCGGTGAGGCCAACGATGGTCGTCTGGAGAAAGATTTGCTCTGAATTCACACTAAGAACAAAATCTGTCACAAGAGTTTGGGGTTAGTATTGCACAAGAAAAAGACTTTGCCTGTTTTGTTAAATGTACTATTCTGATATTTTCAGATTTAACTTAGCAATAGTTCACTAATTCACTTTTTCCTCAGAGTGTCCTGTGGAATAGTAATGTAAGGGAGGTTGGGGGAAGGAGGAACAAGGAAGAGGAGAGTGGAGCAGGACTCCTGATCAAATGTTTTTGGAAAATGCCACCTTCTTCAGCCTCTGCAGAAAATCCCAATGCAAAGTCTTGAGAGTTCTGTGATTCCCGCAGCACAGAAGCTACTTCAGTTCTGTGTCAGTCATGGTCATGGCTACAGGCAACAGGACCATTGCTGCCTATCCATAGGAGAAGACGGAGTCTTAGAAGGCTGCTCCCGGGACAGATGGGAAGGCTGGAGAGCTAATGGTGTCAGGGGCAAAAGTCATCAAAACAAGTGTGGATAGGGCATCCCTATGGCCACTGAAGTCAACTCATCCTCTCTTCCTTCATTTTTGTGTCATCGCTGAATGACACAAGGAATGGCATTTGAGGAGACAAGCCCAGGGTAGAGGCCTGTTCTGTAATAAATGAGGGCAGAGAAAACTACCATCTACCCTATGAAATTTCTTACAGGGAGCAAGGGTGCCCCCTGCTTCACAAACTCGTGCGCTGGGTGGCTCCTACACTTTGTTAACCCAGCATTTCCCAAAATTTCCCCCAAACTTTTGAGACTAGAATAGATAATAGTAAATAGGGTACATGATTAATATATATCAAACACAATTAACATTAGGATATTCCTTCTTTAGCATAGTGAATTTTGAAGGTACACTGAGCGGTAGTTGTTGTTTGCAATTTATTCTGAAGAGGTCAGCCCTGGAAGGCAGAGGTTCTAAGGCAAATCAATCCAAATTTTCCCTCATTTTTTAAAATCAGCATCAACTTGGTTTAAAATGAATCCCAAAGCCATCCTTGATGGAAAGAAGTCAGGAAGGAGGCAACCCGACATCCTGGAGCACGTTGAAGGGATCAGTGTCTTACAGTCTCAGTAACCATGGAGAAGAGGGTGCTCGTGTTTTTACATTTTTTCTTTAATAAAATTCTGGCACTTTGTATGTCACAGCTGTTTTCACCCAGCTTACCTTTTCTGTTGTAAAAGCGCTGGGCTGATAGTTCTCACAGCTGGGCTGATAGTTCTGAACTGCAGCCCCAAGACCTGCCTTCCCCATGCCCAGCAGGCTGACTGCCGAGTCACTGCCTAGAAGTGAATCTGACAGTGACTGGTCACCAGCAACAGAACTGCCTGCCAGATCCTCCGCGCCGCTCCCAGGGAACTCTGCTCCCCTCTGGCCCTGTGGTATTAACGCTTCGGCTGTTTGTGTCTCCAGTTTTCCCACGCCTTAGAGTTCCCAAGTATTCACGGTCAAAGCGTTCCCCAGAGAGCAAAATAAGCTCAGTGCAGAGGAAACGAGGGCAGTGGGGATGCAGCTGGGCCACACCCGACTGCAAGGAGCAGAACGGAGCTGGATATCAAAGTCAGCCAGCGGCTCGCAGAGAACCCCAGGAGAGAGGCCCAGCAGAGTGGCTCTGCTTTCAGTTCCACGTCAGCCCCTGCTGCCTCTGCCTCTGACTGCTTGTGCCTGCACCATGAGTCCGTGGTCTGCTAGTACTCTGTTCTTTCCCACCAAGGATTGGGGCACCCGTGCATTGGGCTGGATCGCCAACACTGAACCCTGCCTGTGTGCCATGGTCCTGGCTCCTACTTGTGCTCCAGTTTCTCTATTGGACTAGACATGGGCTACATATCCGTTTTCTCAAGTTGATCCATGTTTCCTGTACCTTTTTGTTGGCTCTGATGAACATTTTTATCAGCTAGAATTAGATGGTTTCACTTAGAAGAAACTCCATAACAAAGTGGTTTAAATGCCAAAAAGTGTGCTTCTTCATGTAAAAAAAGTCCAAAAGTAAGCAGCCCCATATCGGTAAATTGGCTTCATAGAGTTATTGAGAAACTCACATTCCTCCTAGTTTTCTGCTCTTTACAAACTCTCATGCTCAAAAATGGCTGCTGAAGATCCACCCATCACATCCATATTTCAGACAGCAAGAAGGAAGAAGGAGTGAGGACAAGGGATGTGAAAGAATCCAGAATTCTTCCACAATTTCCACTTTAGGTGGACAACCAGAGTTTAAATATATTGCCTTATATAGCATCAAGAAAACAGAAATATAGTTTAATTATGGGACTACATTGTCACCCCCAATAACACAGAGGTTATATTAGTGTATTGGTTAGGATTAACTTCACACCCATGCAGGCAGTCCCCAGTTGGTTTACCGGATCCACAACCACCAGGGTCTCAGGCTCCTTCTACTATGTGTTTCTAACATCCTTATCATAGTATTTCCACATCTTGGTTATGGCTCTTACTTTTCCAGCCTTCACATTTACAGTTCAACTAACTAGAAGAAAGAAAGGCAAGATATTTTAAAGTACTTCCTGAAAGTGCCACGTGCCGCTCTGCATCCCAGGACCACTCCTAACTACAAGAGGCTAAGAAATAAAATCTAGCTGGGGATATAGTTCAGCAGAAAAAACACCTGCCTGGCATGCTCAAGGTTATGAATTAGATGCCCAGTACCAGGAGAGAAAGAGAGAGAGAGAGAGAGAGATTCTAAGTGACCATGTGCCCAAGTTCCATTTGGAAATTCTGATTCTAGATGAAAGGAAAAAGCACACTGGAAATAAGTATCAGATTTTGTCACCATTTGTAAGGAAGAGAGACAGAATGAATGTTGGATGAGCAACTAATAATGATTCCCATAACCTCCTGCCTACACTGGCTCACCCACCAGACGTCAAGTGCTGCTGCTACGATATTTACCCCTACCCTGGACTAGGTCCCTTGGATCTGCTTCCTGTCAAAGTACACCAGGTCCCCTGGTTCTGAAATGGAGTGATACCCTACTGTTGGCTGATCATTCCATCCTAGCTAATCTTCCATAATCTTGAGCATGTTTTATATTCCAGACTTATTCAATTTTAACAAAGAAACAAAGGATTGGTGATTACTTAGGGGGGAAAATCCCACTGATTTCTGATCAGGAAATAGATTTAGTCCCCTCAGAAGTCCTCTTTAAGTTTGCCTTTTGACAGAACCATGTAGATTTGCATTTCTAAGTAGAAGCCCTTGGATGAAATTGTCACTGGACAAAGTGACAGAATGAGGTTGTAGTTGCAACTCAACCACCGAGCACTTTCTGTTTGTCCTTTACATAATTACTTAGGAAGGAACTAATGAAAACCTTGGGCTCACCCTATCATCTTGAAATAAAACAGTAGCAAATGAACATTTTCAAGTAGGCATGCCGTGGGTAGTTGTTATTTTGTCAAATTCAGGGAACGTTTATAGAAATGCAGGAGTTCTAGACGCATCTCCGGTCCTGCCTGTGGTCCTGCGTGATATCATGCACTCTCGGCTACTGGACTCAGGGAGGTTAGAATACACCCATAACAGCACCTGAATTCACATTGTCCTGAGCGACGTACAACCAGAACATCCACCGCACAAGAAAATCTGAGTTGGTACTCTGCCTTTGGCACTTTGTAAGTTTTGTGACTAAGCAAGCTCCCCCTCATCCAGGAGCCTTGGATTCTTCTCTCATCTTTTCTCAGAAATGACACAACACTAGGTTGTCTGAAGATTAAGTAATCAGAATCAAAAAAGAGGCTAACACTACCTTTGGTGCGAAGAAGAAGTCAGTAAACATACTCTGAATCTTGATTTATACACAGAAAAAGTTCAATACTCTTCTAATTAAACACAACAGCTATCACTCACTTCAGAGTTATGAAAACTTTCATGTTGAATTTCTCACTTTAGAAAAACTAAATATTTTCAAAGTTATGTAGCTAGTATAGTATTTAGAACCATGATCCAGTCAGTTATTGTTCATTAAAACATATAAGGCTTATATTGAAATTATACCCATAAAGTCCATTTACTTTTATGACTTAATTATGTGTAGTAAAACTTTACTGCCACATTTAACAGGTATTAACCTAATTCTTTTTAAACAAAAGCAATATTTGACTGGAAATGAACCCTAAGTTGAAAAACAAAAACGAACTCCCTTAAAATATTTTCTTATTATTTATTTTTCAAGAAAGGTCAACTCGGCTAATGCATGCATTTGCTTAATGTCTGATTTGTGTTATCTCAATATTTTAGTAAAACAAATTTGTTACTATGGTGTTCAGTTTTAGCATTAGCATGAAATACATTAATATCAGGAAAGCAAAACCTACTGAGTTTTGCAAAAAAAAATTTTAACCGATTGAGTTTATAGACTGGTTAAAATAATTTTTTAAACTCAAGAAGTATCTAGAAGAGATGGGTATTTTAGGTAGATTAATGTCTTATTATATTCTAGAATATTTGTCACTTTTGTATAGTGAAAACAACACAGAAAAATTGTCGATCCAAGGACTGAAACTACATTGCTTTTAATCTTAAGATAACTCAGAATGAAATCTTACCAGAATTTCCACCTTACTTAATGTGCTCCTGGATAGAATAAAATATCTTTAAAGTTCACAAGATACCATTAGATCCTTAAAATATGTTTCATATAGAATATTTACAACTCATAGCTTCAGAAGGTACCAGAATACATATGCATGAACAATAATACAGACTTCTTGGGTGATTATCTGAAATTCAATTTGATTCTACAACTATTTATTGACTGGTGTATAATCAGAAATAACAAGTTTGTAATGAATGAGATTCACACTTCACAATACCCCACCTCGGTATCACCTACTATCATTTCGTGGAGCCCACTCCAAGGCGTGCAGATTACAGCAGCTTCCGGAGAGGCAAAGGCATAAAACACAGTCTCCGCCTCAAGTAGCTAATATTATCCTCAGGTTTGACAACACAAACATATTATATTCATAGGGTGCTTTCAAATACACAAAATACACTTATATCCATTGTTTCATTTGACACAGTCAGTATCCTTAAAAGGTAGCCATGGGACAGGTAAAAACCATTTCCATTTTCTAGATGAAATAACCCTTTAGCAATTAAACAATCTGCCCAAGGTCACAAAGCTAGACTGATGACGAGAGTAGGATTAGATTCACACTTTTATCTAAGGAGTTTTCCACTCTAATAAACTTCTTCAAAACATTTATTTAGAATGTCTAGACATATTTATAAGATTTACAAAACACCAACGCAGTGTGGTAGATGAAAATGCCAAAGGATCAACACATTAAAGAGGCTGGGGTGTGGGGAGAAAACTGGACCCTTTGGGCTGAACTGCTTGTAAAAGATGGATAAGATACAGAAAAGCAGGAAAGGAACAGGAAGCTGGATCCAAAATGCCCTGCAAGGGTAAACTGAGGGTAATTTATCTTTTTTTCAACCTTAACCTTAACCTAATGCCCAGCACAGCACTTTGAGCCTTGCAGGTCATTAAGCAGTACCTTGACTTCTTCCCAGAAAGCCCTCAATAAATATTTGGTGAATGAAAGAGTGCATAAATGAATGGAGCACAATAAATGAATGGATAAATGTACTTCTGTAGCATTCAAAGTCTTGGAACTCCCATTGCATCTCTAAATGCGCCTGTCAATTATAATTCAGTCATTTATGTACTTCTTTATGCCAATGGTTCTCCAGTGGGACTATTTGCCCCCGGAGAATATCTGGAGACAGTTTTTGGTGGTCAAGACAGGGGGTAGGGTGCCTAGTGAGGAGTCAAAGGTACAGCTAGGCACCCTGCAATGCAAATGAACATATACTGTGCACAATTCTTCGTTAGCCTCTATAGCAAGAATTACCCAGTTTAAACTGTCACTAGTGCTGAGGTGAAGAAACTTTGCTTTATCATAAGTTCTAGTAACTATTTTGGATCAGTAATGAGAGTAGATACTTGAAGTAAGTAAACAAATAAATTAATTATTAGAGATAAACAGTAATTATCAAGTTTGGCAAGTACCATAAAAAAAACAGAATGCTCTGGAGAAATTTTGGAGGCTGTAAGCTTCTGAACAGGAAAAGATAACTGGTCTTGTCCAGAAGACAGCATTTTGGAAAGTCTCAGGCAAGCTAGTTAGAAACCCAAATACCCCAGGTACCTATAATAAATGAGTTGCCTTTCTGGGGGGAAAATAATTCAGTGCCTCAGGCGGTTGTTCTTCTTTTGGCCTCTGAAATATGGCATCACCTCTAACAATGCCATCAACATTTTAAAAATGTAAATAAACACGAAAGTATTTAATACTCTCTAGATTTTTTTTTGAGACAAGGTCTTGCTATATAGTTTAGGCTAGCCTTGAGTTCACTATGTAGCCCAGGGTGGCCCCCAACTAGCAGTGACCCTCCTGCCTCAGCCTCCCCAGTGCTGGGATTACAGGCATGTGCCACAGCACCCAGCATTCCTAATTTTTTTAAAAGACAAACTCAAATCTCTTAAAGCATAGAGCTATTTGGGCTTAAAATGAGGTATAGTAACTTCTCAGTCTCCCTTTGTGGGGGAAGTTAAACCTTCTTCCCGCTTTATGATTCTGAGAGGTTGCCAACCAGGGGACGTCACATCTCTCCTATTGGAATGGCCACTGACACAACCTGGACCAATCAGACTCTTCTGAGCACTGAGAAGCAAGGTCAGTGAAGCAGATTCATTTGATTTAGTATCCCAGAGAAGCTCCCATGTATAGCCGGGGCCATGATCCCTGAGAGTGCTACACTTTCCATAGCCCCCGTTATTCATCTGCTCTGGACTGCTACGAGGAACCCCATCATTCTCCTGGTATTCATTTTCTCTTAATTTGGCCTGAGTTACCATCTTTGCTCACTAATGCTTACCCATCTTTCCAATCTTTACCTTTCTTTAAAGCTTTCCCTGGCCATTTCTATGATGAGTCACTCCTCCCTAGATACTCGTACCCGAAACGACCATTATTCATTCCACATGTTACTACGGTTTGCATGTCGTTTGTCCTCGCCAAATCTTACGTTGAGTCTTCATCCTCCAATATAGTAATATAGAGGTGGTAGAGCTTTAAGAGAGCTCACTGGGCACTGAAGATGGAGTAATGCTGACTTGATTAGAGTTCTAGCTTTAATACAACCAGGTTGTGCTGGCGAGACTGGCCCCTCCCCCGAGCCTGCCGTTTGCCTCACTCCCCACTCTCACTCAGGCCCCTATCGGGGATGTCCTCTACAGTACACTGGTGTAGCATGAGGCCCTCACCAGGAGCTGACGCTGGCACCACGCTCTTGAACCTCCAGAGCAGTAAGCTCCATAAACATTTTCTTTATAAAATACTCAACCTCAGGTATGTTATTATGACCACACAGCACAGACCAAGACACGTACGTTGTCCGTTACTGGTGGTATCTTCTCATAGACTATAACGAGTGTGAAGCCAGGACTACACTTGGTGTTTCTGCTTCCCTTTCACACTGACAAGTGAGTGCTCAGTTGGGAATTGTTAGTGACTAACAGTGAAAGCCAGCCTCTGCAGTGGGCCCCAGAGAGTCTCACCTCTAGGTACTCATGCGCGGTACACGCCTCTCCTGTGCTGAGTAAGCACAATCCGTGCATCAGTCAGATATTATAAACGAAAGGTTTGTAGGGGTTGGAGCTTTAGCTCAGCAGCATAAGCTTCTGCCTTGCAAGCGCGTGGTTGTGAGTTCGATCCCCGGCACCAAAAAAAAAAACCAAAAAAAAAGGTTTGTGATATCTATGACTATATCCATGAAAGATGGTGCATCTCTGCTTCACTCTTTCTTAATCACACTTGGTGGGAGAAGCCGGACTCCACATCACAAGGGCACTCTAGTAGACTTATGTAGAGTGCTCCTGGGGAAGTAATTAAACCTCTTCGCCACAGCCAGTGCTATCTCCATGTTCTCCACCCGGAACTGAATCCTGTGGCCCCATCAAGCCTTCAGGTGAAGGTAGTCTGGCCAACACCTAGACATTAACTTTATTAGAAACCTGAGACCACAGCCATCCAGCAAGGCCACTTCCAAATTCCAGACCCACAGAAGCTGTATGAGATCATCAGTGTTTGCTTTTGTTTGAAGTCACTAAGTTTTGGAGTCATTTGTTATACAGTGGTAGAGAGCTGATGCAATAATTGATTCCATCCTGGATAAACACAAATCTTGTATTTATTTGAACTGTAAAAATGAAAGACTGGGAGGGGAAGTTTTTTGTTTTCCTGAAGAAACAGTTTTTATAAACAAAGCAATCTAATACATCATGACTCAATTTCATTTAGAAGTTGAGGGCAAACAAAAAAATTCACATATTGTAGCAAATGTACCTTTTTTTTCTTTCCAGCTCTAGTGATATATTGACAGTTGAAAATTGTGTGTGTGCAACTTGATAATATGATATTTATATACATTCTGAAATAATCTCTGCCATCACAAATTACTTTTTTCTTTGCTCTTAAGAGCAACCCACTCTGTACATTTCAAGTACACAATGCAATATTGTTAACATTACATTTCTAAAACTTATTCCTTATAACTAAAACTTATTCCTTATAACTGAAACTTTGTATCCCTTAACATCTCCCCATTTCTCTCTCTCCTAGTTCCAAAAGAAATTCAGGAAGAATTATTACAGAAAAGTAAAGACAACTAAGAAATAAGGAAATGGAAAAAAAGAATCAAGTTATATCATATACAAATGATATATCAGGTACAAATCCCCTGTGATGAATGTGATCATTATGTGTACCTAAAATGTACCAATAAACTTAATTAATTAGAAAAAAACTAAGAGAAAAGAAGAAGAGGACAGAGTTTAAGAGTCCACAGGGGTTCCAAATCTTCTCAACTGGAAGTAGTTACTGTTTTTTTATGCTTTTTTCATTACATCAACTACTAGGAGGCTCAGACTCATGACATACATCTAGCAACTGTACAGAATTTAATAATCAGTATGTATACTGAATTCATCCTTAGTTGGGCCACCACCAGAGTGGAGACAGCCAGACCCAAGCCTCTCTCCGTGAGTCAGCGCCATCGCAGACTGTTGGGCACCAGAACCAGGCCTCACCAGCAGGTGCTCCCCACCTGGAAACCGTATCATTCTCATTGTTTTATTGGGTTGGGTTTTATTCTCTATTATTTTGTTTGATTGTGTTAAATCTGATGGCACGAGCAGCTATTTAAAAGATAGCAAGACATATTATGGTAGCCATTTTGGATTTATTAGTGACCTGTTTTGGAGTCCTTTATTACAATCTCTGTCTTGGCTTTATTGTTTCTAGTCTATTCTTATCTGTTCAATTTTTACTATGTCCAAAATTATCTGCAGCTATTTTGAAGACAACAAAAGGCATTATGGTAACTATTGTTGGTTTCATAAGATTTTGAAGTCTTGTGTCATTTCTAATGGTTTATTTGGATGGTTTTGTTTTATTTTCCCTGGTTGTATCCTCTTTAAAATAAAAAGTAATAAATTCATCCTTAGTTTTATTTTCCTATCATTATTTCCCCCTTACTTTATTCATTTATTCATTCATTCATTCATTCATTCATTTACAGCCTTGCTATATTGCCTATGTTGTCCTAATAGGCCTCAAGCTCACAAGTCTGCCAAGTACCTGGGGGTACAGGTGTGGCCCACAATGCCTTATTGTGACATTTTTTGACAGCACTTCAAACTCTGATGTGGAAGGAAAATAAATAAGCACATTGCATCTAGAGTAAAACTCCCAAATCCAGGCATGTGGTGTGCCAGCCCCTCCCCACCACTTAGGCACGGCCTACTTTGCTCATCTGCCTCCTTTGTTTCTCTGTTGGAGTCTGAGTCTGAGCTAAGCAACACTGAGTCCCGTTCCGGCTCTAGACTGACGAATCCATATTCCTATAATGCTAAATCTCACAGGTTAAGTGATCAACATAATATCAAGTCATCAGGGAAGCTGTTGTTTCTGTTAACTCTCACTGCACCAGAGTGGAACAGTGAGTATAGATGATGTGCACAGCATTTGAGAGCAGGTGGGCTGGGTTTAAGGGGGCACACGGGGCATTTCCCCTAGATCTCTGTAGCGTATCGCTATGAGGCTGGAGCGCTTATGTGCCGTGGGTTTAGGGCAACGTGACCGGGTGGTGCATCATTACACTGCAAGGTTCAAGGCTAATTCCTTGAGCCCCTGTCTTAATGGGGTGATCTGCTGTTTGGTTTTATTCTGTTAATATTTGTAGAGTGCTCATTACCATAGCAACTAAGTGCTTTCCACAGAAAATTGATCAAATTATTAGGGAGAGGAGAGCAGGTGAAAAGAGGACACCACGGGAATGGAAAGGAGGCTTCCAGGGTCCTCTCCCACAACCCTTTCCTCCCAGCCCTGACAAAGCACCATTTCATCCCAGGCATTGCCCAGGTCCCCCCGCCGCCCACCGCGCACCAGGATCCTAATGGTATCTGATCTTGGCTTCCTAGAGCACTGCCACTGCTTATTGGGTCCCTTGTGCTTGGCAAGAAAAGGATGAAATAGAAGTCAGAGGCCATTGCCCTGATTTTGCCTTCTGTGCATCATTTCCTCTTACAGGGAAGCAGGAGAGCACAGTGCCCCTGAGCCAGCCTGTGAGATCACACTGCCTGGGGTTTGAATTCCAGCTCCTCCACTCACTAGTAAGACCTCTTTTGGCAGGTAGCAGGCTTTCTGCACTTTGGTTCTCTCTTCTGTGGAATGAGGAGAGTAAGAAAACCTACTTCATAGGATTATTGTAGTAAACAAATGAGTTGATTAATAGTAAGTGCATTAAAGAGTTCCTGGCACATAATAAATGCTCAATAAACATCAGCCCTTATTTCAACATAGTCTTGTCATATTTCTAGTCACCAAAACACTCCTGCTTTCCTGGTCTTTGGTTCAGTGAATGGAAAAAAAAAAAAAAAAAGAAAGAAAACAATGCTCTTCTAAAACAAGTTCCCTTCTAGACATTCAGGAGAAAGAGAGAGAGAAAGATGATCTTTATCTGGCCAGTGCTAAATTTTCACCATTAGAAATTCATTTGCCGGGGAAGGAGAAGGTTAAAGCAATAGTTTTGCAAGTGCTTTCTCCTAGATTTAACTTTCATGACCGCAAGGGGCATACCCTAGTCATTTGTCCCCAACTGTCAATCCAGATTCACGCACATATCCCTGCCCTACTTAAGTGCTACCTTGTCATTCCTCCCTGAGGAAAAGTACACATGAATCCCCAAAAAGATAAGGTGAATTTATAATTTCAGGCTTTATGACAAGAGGTAAGGGACTCACAAAGAGTAACTGAAATGTGCTCTATCTTCTTGAAAGCTAAGTCTAGCGGTTGAAAATATTTGCAAATGGAATGCTTTATCCAAAGAAATGAGTTTCTAACAGTAGACGTTTAGACACTGGGTCAGGTGAAATATAGTGGGGTCTTTGGGACCACACGGTTCAGAGGACCACCAATGCTAGCAGAGGTAAGTGCAGGCTGGCATGGAATCCACTTGCCTTCCTCTCCTGGGTTCTCTCCTCCTTGCTGTTTTGTGGCAGGCTGATCAGTGTTACTGACGCACACTTGCACAACTGCACAGAAACTATCTCAGCAAAGTCGGAAGCATCAACAGCCAAACCCAGCTTAAGATTTCAGATAAGCGCCATTGAAACTTGGAAGAGGTCGTTTTAGGATAAATAAAGGCACACATTCTTTTACATTGTGGGCAGCAGTTAATGAATGCCTCATCTGAGAACTTGTTACAGCAAGAGCCTCTGTCAACCAAAAATAAAATGGGGTTCACGAAGGTTGAGATAAAGGGACAGGTGAGGGACTACAAACAGGCTCTTGGGATAAAATTAAGGAGGTTTTCAGCTCTGTAGGAGTCTACCAAAGATCTGATGCTGGGCACCAGGCCCTACTTTGAACTCCTTCTACCTTTCTGAAGGTCTCATTCTCTTCCTCAGATATTCCTGGGATGACTCCTCATACAGGTGCTGGGATGAAGAGTTTTCTAATCACTGAAAATTCCTAAATCTCTGTGATCCTTATTTGCACAGTTTATGTGCCAGATCTTTTTTCTCCCCCGTACTGGGAATTGAAGTCAGGGCCTTCTACATACTTTGCAAGTGCTCTACCAATATGCTACATCCCCAGGTTTTAAATTTATAGAGAGCCCCCTCCTTACTCACCATCAGAACAAATGTTCAATGCCAGGAGAATAGTTAAAAAGTCTGAGCTGGGTTCTACAAAGGGATGCAGAAGCCACTTCTGCTCAAATTTTCAAGTTTATATGTTCAGAACTGAAATTCTCCAGTTAATCAAATTCTTTTTTTTAACAGAGTTTAAGAAAATTATTAGTATACATTTGTAGTACATAGTGGTTACATCCAGGTTGAGGGACTGATATACATACATGTATCATATCTTGATCATTTTATCAGTGAATCGAATCCTAAAGGTTCTTTTTCCTTTTGCATCCAGCAGCTTGAGATCCATAGCTGGAGCAGTAGTCTCCCAGTCAAGGAGAAGGACTTCTGAGTTCTTTTTTTACCTCAATTCGTTGATAACTCCCCCTGCCCCATTCATCACTGGGTCAGTTTCCATCTGTGATTATCAAACCTTAGCTTGTACATCAGACTCACCTGGAAGGCTTGTTAATCTAGATTGCTGGCCCTACTCCCCAGAGTTTCTGCTCCAAATTACGTCCACAGGGGTCTGAGATTTTGCATTTTTAGTGTATTTCCAGATAAATCTTAGTCTGCTACTCCTGGGATCACACTCTGAGAACTGTCGCTCCAGGTGTCATTCAAAAGCAAGTCTTTACCTTGAGCTAGATCATTCTCAAACTGTCATTAGCCAAGTCTCTAACATCCAAGGGTGAGGAAAATCTCCAAAATTGGCTTAGGCGAGCTGGAGGGAGCTTGAAGTTCGGAAGACATATCAAGACGTGTGCTCAGCGTGTTGCTATTTTCTCGGAGAGGGCTCTGGGCTGCACCTGTGGCCACCATCACTCCTTACCTGCTCACCTGGCTCCTGACTCCTGACCTGCCTTCTGTATTACTTGTTCCGCCAGCACCAAAGCCAGCCACCTCCTAGACAGGCAGCTCCACTGTCGCTGTCACTGCCATGTCACTCAGCCCAGCTTCCCGTCAGGTAACAGCTGTTTCCAGTCCTGGGGCTGGCATGGCCTGTCAAGGGGTGACCAGCCCAGACTGAACTACAAATCACCACAGTAAGGCTGATGCTCCCTGCCCCAAGTGGCAGCTGCCCTGGGGGGAGGGGACTTCACACACACACACACACACACCAGCCATGCACACTAGCAGGATGCATCAAATGACCACTGTTTACTCACACCGGGATCCTTCAAAGCTCACACTTTGGCTCCAAACCCCATGCTCAGCCTTAAACCAACAGAACACACACAAGGAGAAACCTGAAAGGACCACAGAGAGGAAGTGGCCCAGAGAAGGACTCAATTTGCTACTCAAGCTAAACACTAGTTCAAGTAGTTTCATTTATCCACGTGTATAAATAAAGGGAAACTCCATATTAGGAGAACATAATTAAAGTGTGCAGATCCAGCTTGGGGTTCCCAGCATCTCTGATTTTGCTCACAAGAGTAAGACTGAAATGAGGAATTCTGTCTGGGTCAAATCACTCTTGGTAAAAAGGTTTTTAAAAAGGTTTTTAAAAAGACACAAAGCATGTAAATTTGTCTCTGATTTTTTCTTGCTTCCCTCAAAAGAACTGATTTGCCTTGGTCTGGAAACACTGCTTACTTAGCAATCATGTTTGTGACAATCAAGTCAGGCTGCTAGGGCTGGAAGCAGGGGGGGTGGTTTCCCTTGCTCCTTCCTGGCCTCCCCACTTCTGTTCCCTCCACCACCCAGAAACCCTCCTTTTCTCCTCTGTTAACACCAGGGTGCTCTCACTTTCTAGAGAAGCGCACCTCTCCAGAAAACCTGCCAGCATCCACCCTTCTGCATGTTTTTCCCCATAGGAGCACATTCAAACCATAGTACTGAAACATTCACTGTCAGAGATTTTATTATAAATAAATAATGTAAAAGCATAATACTACACCAAATTAGCTGCCAATGTTATCCATCTTTGTGGTTCTTGATAGTAAAAGTCTAGGATATATTATTTTGTAAGTATCAATTGCAGATAAAACATGCCTCCTCTTCCACGGGGTTTTTCCCAAGCAGTATGTTGGTATGAGTGTGGATGCTAATGCACTAAATTAAAACAAAAACAAAAAATGAAGGCACTAGCACAAGCAAGTTGTGACTCTAAATGAGCTTGAACTGAAATAGCACCTCTAGGGAACACTTCTAAAAGCCCCTTTCTAATATTCTTTGCACAATCCAGTTTATTTCCCAGGTTTATAAAATTCAATTGCATTCCCGTGAAAGGAAAAGAACTCACCAGCCTTCCCTCCTATGACAAAGCCCCAGCAGCAAGTCAGTGTCACTCTTGACTAATCCAAGAGAAACCACCTGCAGGAATACACTCCTTTCTGTGGGCTCCCAGCAGAACCTTCCAAATGATGATTAATCATTGAATAAACAGCAGAATTGACAAGAGTATAATGACAAAGAGAAAGCAGAGATGCGGACTGAACCTTGGGTGCCTGTGGTCCAGCCCCAGTGGGTGGAAGGGCCAAAGAAGATGGATGGCCCTGTGAGCGCTTGACACTTGAGTATCTTGCCCTTTACAAGGCACGGGGGGTCACTTCTTCCACATCCAACAAATAAGGCAGCGTGCATCCACTGGACTTGCTTCTATGGTTGTCAAAAGCCAAGAGAAACATCTTAAAAATTAAACTAATGAGCTTAAATTGGCATCTCAAGCTCAGACAGTAACAGAAACAAGAGATACTACAAATGACAGGTGAATCCATTATTGTGGAAGGCATTCAGAAGGTTTACTGATTACAGCTTCAGATTACTCTAACTGTGTCTCTACTAATTTGAAAAATGATGAATCACTAAGTTCAAATAGGGCTCAGAAGAGTCAATTATACTAAGCTATGATATCAAAAGCTCATATTTTCAACACTAAGGAATAAAACATGTTATGCCTAATAACAAACAGAAATGAGGCCTAATACCCACTCTCAGTTGACCAAGTCATTAGTGATAAGAATGTTTCTCTAATTTTTCAATATTTCTTTTCAGGATACATACTCCCTGCCCTCGAGGAATCCTACTAGCTAAAGTTTATTAACACAAAATAGATTCACAGTAAATGAAATATTAGTCTGCAGTCAGCTGAATGCCCTTCAGGTACCATCAGTTTTCAGACCTTTCCTGTGCAAATGAAAAGAGCAGTTACTGGTCAGACTCAATTCCCAGACATCGTCAGTACCATCATCTTCCTCATCATTATGATATTCATCATCTCTCGCTCGCCTTTATCCTTTTTTCCCTTGAAAACATACAGAACTCTAAATTCACAAGATGGTTTCATAAATATCTTGGGCATAAATATCATGGGCTCCAGTCCGTGCTGCTTCCTTAGACGTGACACTTGTGTCTTCTGCTTGTCACTACAACCTCCCACGTGGATTCACACGAACAGGAAGTGTTTCGCCTCACAACTATGGCCACGTATCAAGAGCCCCCAGAATCACTTGACACTTTTTTTCTGCACCACATCTTGTTCTCAAGCACACCTAGAATATTTTGTGCATTGTAGGTGTTCAGCAAGTCCCTATTCAATGATCTTACTTTCTGTGCCTTTTTCTAGACTCAGCCAACATGAACTCTTACACATGAAATCTTTGAAATCCTTCCTGACAGTAGTTCTTAGACATGGGTAAGTAGCTTGAAAACCTGGGCAGAAGCAAACCCCTTGAAGCACTACAAGAATCTGGAGACCAATGATTCTAAATCAACCTAGAAATAGGGGTGAATCTTCTTTCTCAGCACTTATGGTAGGATTGCATTGAGGGTTTATTTTTCTCATGAAAATTCCATATCTACCATCCTCCAACAGCTACCTCACACTTAGAATAAGCTTCTGATTCAACACTTTAGTCTCTTAAGTAAACATGTGGCTGCTTAGCCAACACCCTGCCCACCCACCGACACATATGGTCAGCCTACCTTTGCATGCCCTTCTCTGGCCTTGCTGCCTGTCTCCACTTCTACTCATTCCTTCCCATCTTTCATGCTTCCTGTCACTCTGTTTTGGATCTCTCTCCCTTCTAAGATCTTACAGTCTTGCATCAAATACTTCAGTACGCTGTGACCAGCCACCACCATTTTTGATTCACCACAGGATCAAAGAATATAGACTAAAGGATCATCAAACTGTACCAAGTTCTCCAACAATTATGACATGGTCTTGGCTAAGTTACTTAAACTCTCGACATTTTCTACCTCTGGGGCATTATTGAAAAAGTTAAGTGAAATCAGTATGTGACAAATGCCTCATTCAGGTGCAGGGCAATTGATGATTATTAATATTTCTGTTATTGTTTTGAATATTTAGTATAGGAAATGCGTAGCAGAAAGCGCCGGTTTTCTTTAACAGGCGTTTCTTGTGCAACATTAGAAGCACATAGAGAATACTGTGGCCTGTGGTTATAGGAATAACAGCAGATTCTGCTACCTTTCCTACGTCTGACTGTCCCCAGATTTCATCTTCTCCAGATTTTCAGGGTTTCACGGCCCCAGTGGTTTCAATGGCTCCCCTTTGGGTAGTGACCCACGGATCAGACGCTGCTCATTTCGTGGCCTTGCTGCTGGATGCACTTTGTACAGCTCCGGAAAGAAACCAGGAGTGAAGACTCTGGTGCTCATACTGTGTTGGTTTCCAGGTTAGAAGAATGAAGGACAGCAAGATATGTTGGCACCAAAGGCAAGAGAAGAGTGAGTTGTTCCTTTTTTCCCGTAAGCCATGATTCCCTTAAATTTTTTATTACATCAACATTTTGGCATTAATAGTGATAACTGGTGTCCGAAGTTGTTTGATTTTTTTAAAATTGCCTTTCACCCCACCATTGCAGCCACTGTGTTTTCATTTGTCTGGATGTTCTCAGCCCACACGCAGATGGACTATTACACTCTTTAATCCCAGCAGCTGCACAATTTTGTGTCCTCGTTTTTTCTCCTTCCACTTATTATAGCTTATGCATTTCTATGTGGCTGCTATTTATCACTTTAAAGATGTTAACAGCTTTCTTGTAAGAAAAAAACCTAGAAATGCCAAAATGTTACACTTGAGTCGCCTTGTGGTGACCCCTCTAGCTTCATCAGGGATGTTCAGTGCACACTTCCCTCTTTTTACACTCTGAGTCTGTCAGTAGCCGACTAAGTGAAACATGTGAAATTAAAAGCAATGCACAGCTGGGCGTGGTGGCACACCTGTAATCCCAGCACTCAGGAGGCTGAGGCAGGAGGATCCCTGAGAGTTCAAGGGCAGCCTGGGCTACAAAGTGAGTTCAAGCCCAGCCTGAATCACATAGTGAGACCCTGCCTCAAAAACAGACCAATAAATAAATAAAGTCAATGTGCATGTTGCCAGAACCGCTATGTTGGGGTACTGCATTTTAGAGTGGACCAGATCATCTAAGAAATGTGTTTACCGTAGATTTCCTGGGGCCCACCCCTCAGCGAATGTGAGTCTGTGATTCTTGGGATGGTGCCCAGGAATCCACATTTTTAACAAAACACCAGACTCTTGACTTTTGGCAGACCTGGATTTGAATTCTACCCCTGCCACTTACTGTCTTTGTGACTGAGGTGAAGTCATTTATCCTCTGGATGGCTCCACTTCTAAACTGTAAATGGGGTATAATAGACTTGTTATGCAGCTCCGGTGTGAGAAATTATTCAGAATGTTGAATAAGTTTTTACTGCAAGCATTGCTTTTCTCACTATTACTATTCTTGCTGTGTCTATGAGCAATAGTTTAGGTACCTCAGGGGCCATGTTCCTGCTTCACCTAACTTTCAGCTGGAGGACAACAAAGACTGCACCATTCATTCCTGAATGCTCAGTACCAGGCTGGCCTCGAACTTGCAGGGATCCTCCTGCCTCAGACTCCCAACACTGGGATTACAGGCAGGTGCCACCACACTCAGATCTTTCTTTTTACTTTGTTTAAAAGTCTTTTATTTCTCACATCTATGCAGCAACCAAGTCAAACATTAGGCATCCTTCAGTGTCCAGCAGAAACTAAGTGTTTAAATTTCTGTCCTTAGGGCCGGGGGTTTAAGCTCAGCAGCTCAAGCTCTTGCCTGGTAAGCACAAGATCATGAGTTCAATCTTCTGTACCAAAATATAATAAATAAATAAACTGCTATCCTAACCTGGAGTTCCAGTTTCTCTTCTTTCCTCCACCACCACATATTCCCACACCCTAAGGGACCTGAGAGTGCTCCTGTATGTGACAGTGTGAATTCTCCCAAGAACTGTAAGCACAGGATTTCCCCACTGCGCTTTGCTCTAATGGAGAGATGCAGGTCAAAAATCAACAAGAGTTCATTGAAGAGAAAGGTTTGTACTAGTATTGTTCGGACAGTGAAATGCAGATATTTCCTACTCTGAGTAACTGATTTGAAGATAACAATACCCAATGTATATATCATTGTTACTTCCTAATAATTGAGTTTTGAAATTTTGTTTTATTTTTCTCTTTAAAATAGAATAGATTTGACAAAAAAAGAAGGAAAGTAAGAAAGAAGAAAGAAAAAAGAAAGAAAGAAAGAAAGAAGAAAGAAAGAGAAAGAAAGAAAAAAGAAAAAAGAAAGAAAGAAAGAAAGAAAGAAGAAAGAAAGAAAGAAAGAAAGAGAAAGAAAGAAAGAAAGAAAGAAAGAAAGAAAGAAAGAAAGAAGAAAGAAAGAAAAAAAGAAAGAAAGAAAGAAAGAAAGAAAGAAAGAAAGAAAGAAAGAAAGAAAGAGAAAAGGAGGGGCTGTAGATGCAGCTCAGTGGTAGAACACTTGTCCAGCCTGTGTGAGGCTCTGGGACCCAAAGGGAAAAAAATAAGTAAAGAACAGAATTTTCTCCCTGCAGGCAATGAGTTCTTGGGGTCAAATAGAAACTAATGTTTGGGGGAAAAATACTATAGAAATTACTAAGTCATTAGATAAATTATAGAGGAAAATGAACTGTATGTATGGTTTATCTCAGGACTATAGTCTCAAGGTCTTACAAATGAACTGGTAATGTAGCTCAGTGGTAGAGTACTTGCCCATTTTTCTACAAATGACTCATATCCTTTTTGTGACACAGTAGTACTCCATTATGTATAAGTACAATAGCTTCATTCATCCATTGATGGACATATAGGCTACTTCCAAGATTTAGTGATTATGAGTTATGTTGCTATAAACATCAGTATACATATATCACTGTAATATGATGTTCCTAACTCTTTTGAGAAGATGCCTAGAAGGGCAATATCTGTGTCAAGCCGAACTTCAAGTTTTCATTTTTTTGAGGCATTTCCACACTGATTTCCATAGCAGCTGTGCTAGTATACATTCCCAACAAAAATATAGAAAGGTTTTTTTCCCCCAAAGCTTAGCCAGCATTTGTTATTATTTGATCTCCTTATAATAATTATTTTTTCTGGAATAAAATAAAATCTCAGCACTGGAAAACTAAGTGAAAAATGGAAGAAAATGAAAAAATAACATGAGGTAGTTTTAATTGGATAGATTTTGAGAAAGATTCTAAATTCTCTCCTGAAGATTTTATATGCAAGCTCTCCAGTTTAGAAGTGCTTTGAGTTTTTTGGGAAGGTTGTAGGGGAGTTGCTAATAGCCACACTTTTTTTATTTACTACTATCTTGATATAGTTAATTAGTAATGACAAAAGAGCATAGAATATATTTGTAAATTAAGTCATTGAATAAAACAGTGAAACAGATTTTTAAAAGGCACTACTTTCCAAAGACTTTTCTGAGGAGAGCTCTTTGTCCCACATCTTTCTGGAGTTTTTTTCATTTTTAGATTTCACATCCATGAATACACAAAACATGATCATTTTATAAACAAACCAAACTGCACAAAATAAACCTTTTGTTCCTAAACTGAATGAGTTGGGATTTATAAATGGCGCTTTTAACAAGTATAACATGAATAACTACTTTCTACAATTCCCTCATTCTCTTCTCTCCTTGCCCTCAAAAAATTAGATTTCCTTTCTCACTATGATTTATTTAAATGAATCTCCTATCTTGGGAGAAGGTTGAGTGCAAAGTTTTGCACTACGTGTCAGATATTTGGATTTGGCCCTGTGCTCAGTACATGATCAATAAAATTGGGTCCATTATATTTGAGTGCCCAGTGAAAGAGAAGAAAATGTCCCACTATGGCATCCGGGTGTCCCAGGCTGTCTTCACAAAGCCCTGCTCTAGAGTGCCTATGTGCAATCCAGGAGCAGTTAAAGTCTTCTCAAGGGGACTCACGCCCCCAGAATGTTCTTTCCCTCCTGATCAGAGACAGAGGGAAGTGTGTGATGCCATTTGCTCAGTCAGGCATTTTCCTGAGGCTGTGGGTGGACTGGGATCACAGATGAAAGTGGTGGCAAAAGTCTTTAAAGAGTAGTCCATCCTAGCCGTCCATTTACGGGGACAGGAGATGCTCTTGTGACAGCCAAGAACATCATTAGCATTTCACTTCCCCTCCTAACTACCTACCTGCAGTGGTTGTGTTCGTTTTGACCCAATCAGGGCACAACAATGGTTTCCGGGCCAAAAGGATGATGTGCGAGGTGGTTCAATTCCCAGGCCAGATTGGATGCATGGAGACAGCATGGTCCAGTGACCTAAGCAATGGTCTGGAAAGTGCAGACTAATTATGCCCTGTCCAGCATCAAGCTTGCTCCGTAATACAAGGTGAACCATGTACCTTTCCTGAACCCTGATCTTGCCTTGTACACCATATGATACAAGTAGCTGGAAAGAAAGAACAGCCAGCTGACACCAGTTGTGTCTCAGTTTCCTTTCTATAAAATGGGAATGACTGTGTGAGGCAACAATTTTTACTTTTCTTTCTTTCTTTCTTTCTTTCTTTTTTGCCACATAGGGTCAGTGTAAGGCTAAAATGCATATAAAAACTTCAGTAATGTGTGGAGTGCTGAAAAAAAGTGGTCTTTCCTAGTGTCATTCTTAGTCATAGGGTAAAGCTGGAACCCCACCCAGGTTTGCTGACTACTATTCCCAGACTTATGAAACGCTAAGTTCCATTTTTTTTCCATGAATAGCTAATAATGTTGAACCTGAACGACTGTGGTTTTGTGACACAAACATTCCTGCAAGGATTCAAGCATGTCTTAGTACTGACTAAGTCTAGGAAAATCCCTAACCCAACTCTTTGTTGGGATATTTTCTCAGTTCTTAGGTCAAAAAATCAAGAAAGCATGGTGTAATCTTTTTGCTCAGAGCTCATGTTGAAGTCAGCCACACCTCTGTTTCAAGTTCTCAAAGGTATAGAAAGTTTCTGTTTGAGGATTAGACACAGAATGGCAAGGCTGCTTCCCTCCACACTGAATCACACTTGGCCCTCCCTCATTATATCCCTAGTTAATTCTCCAGTAATTGGGGAGTGATGGTCTTTGCAAATGTCACAGTTTTACCACAGTGCATTTATTTCTGGGTGGATTAGCGTGAATGTGTCCATTGTATTGGGTCGCCAATTTTGTGGGAGTGATTTGAAAGACTACAGAATAAACTGCTATTTAACTTGGGGAAATGGGAAGAAAAAAGTGGCCGCATTTTATATTTTGCTCCCTTTGGTTTATATTTGCATGAAATCTTCATAACCACAGGCCGCTGGAATCCTGAGTATAATGATAACATTGGTACTGAGATGTTTGGAGCTGGCTGGAAGGTGGGGCTTGTATAGGAGGCAATTTCTCCACGTAGATGTAAAGCAGAAGAAATATTTATTAGTAGAAATTACATCTGGAGGTTAGAAAAAGTAGGCTTTTTTTTAGGAACCTGTTCACAATGTAAGCTCAAAGTACTCAGCTAACTTGATTTCCTTGTCAAAGACAGTCTCTTCTGTGGTACCCACTTGCAAACCTCCTTTATTCCATAGAACATTTGCTTGTCACTCATTCTCCAGAAGGACCTCTTGTTTGGGGTCACGATGCAACTGAATTGTCTAAACAAATCAGCTAGCTCCAAACTGACAAAATAAGCCCTTCCTTTTTCTCAAATCACCAGAATCAAGGGTAAGAGCATGTAATAGGCCAATAGGAAGAGATGACGAGTCATCTCAAGTCAGTACTGCTAAGAATAATGAGCACTTGTGCATGGGCAGCATAGATAACAAGTCTAGGAAATTGCTCTCATCTCCACTTGGCTCCCATGTCTCTTTTCCAACATCTTCTCTGTGCCCCTTTGTCTCCTGGATATATGACTAATGACCTCTACGATGATCCCAAAAGTGTTTTTGCATTAATCCCTTCAATAATGTGCACTTGTGGGCTTAAACCCATAAACACCAAAATGGGGCCACCCTTACCACACTGCCCAGCACCTGAATTCTGAGCCCAGTCTGTTGAGGACACCTGGATTCCAACAGATCGCCCTAAGAGTAGGACAGCACAAGTAGCTAAGCCGTGGGGCTCCGAAGTTCTTAATTAATACAGAATCTAAATAACAAGTGGCTATCACTGCTGCCTGTTTTGTTTGTTTGTTTGTTTGTTTGTTTGTTTTCCCAAAGAAGGAAAGGGAAAAGATGCATGTGTTGCTTGGTGGTAGAGAACACTTGCCTAGCATGCATGAGGCTGTTGGTTCAATCCTCAGGAATGAAATTTAAAAAAACAGAAGAAAATGGAAAAGCACAATAACTGGTCCAGGAAGACAAGAAATTTAATTAACTTTTTCAAAAGCTTCAAAGAGTTTGGGCAAATATTTATTTCGGTGGTCTTTAGTTATCCAGTCTGAAAAATGAGTAGCCCGGACTAGATCCACTTTTAATCCTATGATTCTGTTTTCAGAATATCCATTTATTATTAGCTATTTGTTCCTTATGACTATATATAGTCATTATATAGTTGTAACAAGTAAAAAATATAAATCAAAATTTAAATCAGGTACTGTTTTACTAATCTGAGATAACTGAGTTTGCAAATAGATTAAATATATATTCAGTGGCAAACATACAAAAATAGTCTGTGACAAACACACTGATTTTTTTTTTTTTTTTTGAGACAGGGTCTTGCTATGTAATTCAGACTGGCCTTGAACTCACTTTGTAGCCCAGGCTGGCCTTGAATTTGCAGCAATTCTCCTGCCTCTACCTCCCAAGTACTGGGATTATAGGGATGTGCCACCAAATATATTAAAATAATTAAACATTAAAAATACATTAAAACAAGCTTATATAATTTTTTTTCCTGAAAGGTAAAACTAAGTTTGTGTGTCTGTGTGTTTCTTGTTGCTGGAGCAAATTGGGCCCTTTTTCTTTTTCTTTGACTCTTCACCAACTGCTTTAGGCCTGGATACAAATTAATATTGAGATGATGATGTCTTTGACTATCAGGATGTGTAGAACTTCAAAGGAGTAGTAAAACTCATGCAAAACTACCCTCTCATTTTACTGATGGGCAAGTTGAGGCAGAAAGAGTCTGAGTGACTATCAAATAAAAGTCAAAATATTGCAGGATGGTAGAGGCAGTGCTAAAACAAAGTCTCTTACCTCGTTTCAAAATCATTTGCACTATTTCATTGTTCCTAGAGATTTTTTTTTCAGTACTGGGAATTGGATCCGAAGCCTTTACACTGAACTATACCCCTAACCCTGTATGTATTTTTATTTTGAGACAAGGTCCAGTTAGTTTATGCAGACTCAGCTCAGACTTTCAATCCTCCTTCCCAAAGTGTGGGGATTATGAGTGTGTGCCACCACTGCATAGCTAGAGATTCTTCTTTAGATCACAACAAGCAATGTTGAAATAATCCTTTTTTTCTGCTTGAATGTTAGTTTACAAGAAAACTGAATTTAATCTGCTTTTCCAGTTTAATAGGGATCTCAGCCGCCCATACGCCAACCTCACAATGCATCACTAGTAGCCTACGGGAAGAGCAGCCATGAAACGTATGAATTAGTCACAGGCAATAAACGGTGGTTAGGAGAAAAGTACCTGAGCACATGTCCTTCATACCCTCACTGTGACTTTAGACAAGCATTAGAGCCATAGCTTTCCCTTAATTCATTGTATTTCCTTCCATTTTGCCCCCAAACGAAGAGATAGCAATGCCAAGGAACAATGTCATATATTTAATCAATATTTGTTGACTGATTGAGCTTGCTCCAGTCGAAGGCACTGATTTTCCTGGTGTTCTTGTTTACGAGGAGATGGAGAAACAGCACCCACCCACGCCTATCTCACAGAGAGGCCAAGAGAGTGAAGGAGACAATGGGGATCAGTTCGCTGGGAAAAAAGGTACTAACTGTGTCTCATTAATAATAACCATCAAGCCAGAGCACCGCGTCCCCAAGAGGCCGCTTCTTGGTCATTGACAATTACTGGACTAATTCTGGATCTAAAAGCGCCTTATTCCCCCACTCACTGCACCTAAACTTAAAACTCTTCACCTCAATTCTCCACCCTCTTTCATTCTCCTGGGGTTGTATTTGTTCCTAGTCAAAGTCTTCAAGAGCGAGTGTCTAGGATAGTTGTCTTTGGTTTTCTTTCCTTCTTTCTTTCTCTTCTTTGGCTTACTTTCTTTTTTTCCTACCATAGCTTATCCAAAGGATGAATCACATTCTCAAAGACTAAGTGGGGGAGGAATTTTCTTGTCTTGAATAAATTTTTCTGGATGGTTGTTATTTGCTCTCCTAACTCCTAGATGAAAGTGCTTGTGTCAGGTTCAGCAGAAGAAACCCGTCCCTCTGGACTGCACACAGTGTGTCCAGGGATTTGTCAGTGGTTGCATGAGGAAGAATGGAAATCTCTTTCAGATTGTAAGCATCTGTGATCCCATTTTTCTCAGACTTTCATGTTCTCCATCCTGACCTTTTTTCATTATTTCAGACTATACCTCAGTGTCTCTTTCCAGAATCAAACAACATGCATCACACATAGTAAATACACGAGTGAATTCATTAACTTCAAACTTAATTTTCTCTTGTTGTCTTTTTAACCACTTATCTGAACGAGAGTCTATTTCAACAACCCTCAAACTTGACCATGCATCGGAAACACTGGGAAGGTTTTGCCAAGCAGATTGCTGGCCCCACCCTTGAGGTTTCTTATTTAGTAGTCTGGGCTGTCACCAAGGAATCTGCATTTCTAATAAGTTTCCAGGTGGGTGGATGCTACCATCCCAGAAATGCATTGTGAGGACCCCTACTCTATTTGCTCCCAAGACTATGTGGATTTTACCTTCTTTAAAAAGGCTCACACTCCACCTACAAAGGCTTCTAGGTACACTGGCCACTCTTCGCAGGCCGAGTCTTCAATAGTCTGTTTGCTCACCAGTTTCCTTAAGCAATACCATCCTTGGTAATCTCCAACACTGATATATATCTATATGTACCTGTATTAATCTTTCTATCAAAGATTAAGTCTAGACTATATATTTTTTTCCTTATTCATACTACTTTTCTCTTTTCCTGTTTATCAACATAGGTTTATGTCTTGGCTTCTACCTAAAAAAAAAAAAAATTAGCACTCACACCATGTCTTGTTCACCACCACAGTCAATAACATTTGATATAGAGAATCATAAAATGTGGAATTGGAATAGATCACAAATACACACATAATTACCAACCTATTTTATAGAAAGAAAACAGAAGCACATAAAATTGTGACTTTCCAAGATTTCATAGGTAAATTATAACCAAGACTAGAACTAGCTCCCTTTTCTTCTATTCCTTTTTCTAACCTTACCATAATACCTCCTTTACATTGTGTGAAGCTATAAGTGCGTGAGGTGATTAAAATGTCTGATTTATCATTTTTTTGGAGTGTGCAGACCTATCTTTATCTGTGGTAGTCTTCCTCTGATGATTATACAAAGATCCACCTTTAAAAAAGAAACATTTGTAGTAGTTACTCACTATTACCATAAAGAGCCTAATGTTTTCAGGCACAGCACTAAATACTTTAGAAGAATATTGTCATAGAATCCTTGAGTGAAACCTGGAGGTATGGTTCCCCCATTGTTAGATGTAAAAGTTGAGACACAGAGTTATTTGCCCATACCGGTGGCTTCTAGTTCATGAATACTGTTTCTTTTACAAACCTGCAAAGACTTTTTTGATTTGTTTGTTTTGTTTTGGGTGCTGAGGTCGGAAAGCACCTCCCCATGCATGCTAGGGAAGGGGTGTACCACTGAGCTACACCCATTGCTCCTGTACACACCCTAATTACTATCACCAGCCTCAAGCAAAGCTCATAGAAAAAGCTCAATATACGCCTGTTGAGTGAATAAATGAACGAAGATCTCTTTCAATATCCCTGGTTTGGGGCTGGGGGGTTAGTTCAGTGGCATAAGCACCTGCCTGGCAAGTGCAAGATCATGAGTTCAATCCCCAATACCAAAAATAAATAAATGAATAAATAGTGCTGGTTTTACAACTACTTCTGCATTCCTTGTCCTATAGCATTTCCTTTAATAATAAAAACTTGCAATTCTCTTGAACTATGAAATTCTTTGTTTAATGCTGCAAAATCTATAGTTTATTGTTACTGCCTGGAAAGGCGAATACTTCCAGGTTTTTTTCCAACTATTTTAGCATGATTGTGCCCCTGGGGAAGCCTTTGCTTGGAAGTGCTTTTCAGTCATTCACAGTGAATTGTCCCACTGGTAAACGTGACTCATCCTCTCCTCATTCCCATTTAACAGAGGGGAAACACACAAGCAAGTCAAGTTCAAGGTCAAAGTCAAATGAACGGAGGAGGCAGGCTTGAAACTAGTGACCCTGGCCCTGAATCTAGTTAGTCATACCCGCAGTTCTCGGTCTCTTTCAAGATTTCCACATGGATCCAAACACACCTCAATTTGCCAAATGTTTGCCACATCTTTCAAGTGGAAGCAAGTCTTTTCAATTAGGTTCCTTGGGGGAAACCCACTCCACATCTCTAAGGAGAAACAGCTGAACCAGTTCGCCTAAAATAAGACCTGACGTGATTCTTTGTCTGAATTCTGAAGCTGTTCTGACAACATTCTCTAGTTGGCCAATGTCCCGCCAATAATGAACTAGAATATAAAAACAAAGGCTGTTCTCATGTTCTTTCCCAACCAAAGAGGGCTGTCTAAGAGCTGGGTAAGTCCTGCAAATGCTGGGATGTTTATCTGAGTTTTGAGCTTGAACTTTCCCTACCATCAAGTTCCTACCAGTATTCACACACTTGCAAAAACCGTTCCCATGTTTCTACAAGAGTCCCAGAAAACCAGCCACTTTCTCCAGTCACTGAACAATTCTCACTAGATATAAGGAGTTTGTTTTTACTTGGTGGAAAAAGTGAGCTGCTGAAAACAAAATAGATTTTTAAAACTGCACTTAGAATCTAGGTGCTATGACTTGTCTTTATTCCCAATTTCATAATCCGAATGCATGTCTGTACTGGCATTTTAATGGTGCCACATCTGTATAGTTCCTTTGAAATTTTCACAACCTCATTAATTAAAGAACTGAGGAACAAGTGAGAGGAATAAGGTCGTGCAGGAGCAAAGTACAGTTCAAGAACTGGATGCTTAATTAGGTTTACCATCAAGGTATCCCTCTGGAGTGAGAAATCACCACAGCTACAGTGAGTCTAATCTAGAGGGCACTGCAACAGTCTTTCCAGGTTTTCTAGAATTTGAGACGGCAAAACCTCAATCCCAAAGTGTATCTCTGGAGAAACGTACAGATTGAATGGGGAACCACAAATAATTAGAACAAGCTGACTTGTAGACAGTAACCGCTCTGGCAAACTCACCACAAGGGCATTCCTTGGCACACTTGGTGAGCTGGCATGCAAGCAAGAGAGGCCAGAGGCAGACTCTCCGTCCTATATGGGAGTCTCGCCTGTCTCCTCCCTGTCTTCTCCCCCAGTCCCTACCCACAGAGCCATCCTGATTCCAGTGATGACTACTTCAAACTAGCTAAAGAATTATAACCATATTGATCATATAACGGAGTAGGAGAGGCTTTGGGCTAATAGTTTATATTTTGTGTCTCTCTTTAGCTGGATTATTTTCTCTAATTGCTTAAGTCAGGGACAAGGTTTAAACTGGATAGATCTTGAAAACTCAGATATTTTGAGGACAAAAGCATATACTGTTACCACCTATAGCTGGCTGGGTGTGAGAAGCCCGTATCTCGTTCAGTCTAGTTTTATTTTCCCACTTGTAATGAATATAAGATATAAGACATAGATGGCTTTCACCTTAACTCTGCTAAATAAAAATTCCATGGTTAACAGTAAATGGTACTTGACACTAGGCCTCAGTGTTGGCCCCAGAAAGCGATGCAGACTGTGGAAAACATGAGCGCAATAAATTCACCTAGAGACAGTCACTACTGGATTAAATTAAGGACCCAGGGTCACCAAACTGTCTGGTGTGTCATCCAAAGCTAGAAACCTGGACTTTTCCCATGTTGTCAACTCATTTTGGTTTTCGTTGTTTGTTAGTTTAAGAAGTACTATGGGAACCAAAAACTCACAACAGCAACAAACAAACAAACAATGTGCAACCTCTGCCTCCGGATCATGAGAGCATGGCAAGCTTGGTTCCTTATTTATTTCCCACTCTCATCCATAGCCTTCCATTCCCAACATTTGTTCTAAGCTAAATCTAAATTCAACCCATATCTTGGATCCCTGGAAAGGTAAATTTTTTTCTCTATGGTTATTTGAGGTTAATTCTCGTTACACCATGAATTTGGTGATTGTTTACTTCACAAGGTGGGTCCTTGGCCTACTCTTATTTACATATAACCTCTAATCATGAGCAGCAAATTTCTATTTTTAAAATGTCTATCTGGGTGAGGAGTTGTATTTGTGGACATGAAGAATCATTCAACATTAGACATGGAAATCTCCTAAATATATATTCACTTCAACTCTCTTCTTTGTTACCTGAGGAAACTGAGACCCAAAGACATTCAGAGTTTGGAGTCAGTCAGAAACATAGCTACCTGGTCAGGAAATGGCCTAAAAGGCAAACCTGTACTTTCCACATTCAATATGAGGGTTTTTTTCTTAACTATTCTGATAAAACTGACTATATGATTGGAGAATTTATTCATCAAGGTAAAGTGAGCAAAATGTATGTCAGTTATGTTCAGATATTTTGGAAGAAGCTCTTGGATTATTCATCATCATAGCCCCTAGCTCTAGCAATTATTAACTATTGCATTTTTTAGAATTTGTGTTCAGTTAACAGTGAATCAGGTCTTCCTATTCAAGTACCTTGCTTCTTGTTCTATGATTGGTAGAAACAATAAGACCACCTAGAAGAGTGATATACAAATTAGCATCAGTATATCCTGACTTGCCACTAAATACATTTTTTCTGAAATTACTCAAGCATGAGATGACAGTAGCTCTCTCCAAAATACACACATATTTCTATAGACACACTGTAAGTGGTAGCCTAGAGTGTCCCTTATATTCATTGTTTCTAGCTCTCAAGATTGTGGGGGTGGATTTGGTCCCACATATCTTAGCCTATAGAAAGGGGTTGTGCCCCAAATCATATAGAATAACAGCATAGCATAGAAAAAGCAATGAACCCAATTAGGAAAGAGCTATGGCAGGGGATATGTCCACGCTAAGACATGTCCTCAGCTGAGAAGGGACAGGACTGAGCAAGTGCTCCTGAGAATCACTTTACAGTTCCAATATCTAGAGCTTGGAGTGTAGCTCAAAGGTAGAGCCCTTGCTTGGCAGGCATGAGGACCTCGGTTTTATCCCCCAGCATTGAAAAACAAAAAAGTTTCTCAACACTTCCTACTTCTACCAAAGCTAATGGAAACTGATTTGAGATGTTCTGATGGAAAAACCACTCCCAGCACTGCGGAGGCTGAGGTAGGAGGATTGCTGCTAGTTCGAGGTCAGCCACATAAATAATGGTAATCTTTCGGAATTGATGTATACAGTTAATCACTTAAGCATCAAGACTACATCCTATGCTGATATAAAATACTTTGTTGCTGCTGCTGAAGATACTGTGCATCCAGATACTTTTTATATTGTCTTTATATTTCCATACAGTTTCTTATAAAACATTTGCATTTATCATTTGACATTTTTTTAAACACACACAAATCTAAAATTGTTTTTAACCTTAATCTTTTAAGTGACAGAAGTAAAAGGGAAGGAGGCAATTTCTTGGCTTTCGTTTGAGTGAGAAAACCTTTACTTTTTTTTTAAGTCGTTAACTTTTTTCAAAACAAACATCATGAAAAAGGGAGGAAATCATAGCAGAGGCACTAAAAAGCCCATACACTGCATTTTCACACCGTCTCCACATTTCCACATTTTGTGATGCTTCTTTAACAATGAGTTGAAGATTGATGCTTTTTGGGATAATGAAGCATGGAACTATCTTTAAAACACACGGTTCCTTTTCAGCTCCTTCTCTGCATGGGCCAGGATATTGGGGGAAATCAGCAGATTTCTGAGTGTTAATGTTCAACTAGTACAGTAATGGGTAGAAAGCACAGAGGCCAAGACAGATCCGTGTGACAGGTCCACCATTGCCTGCTATTGAAGTCGGCATGTACCAGCCTTGTATGTTGCCTTGTCTAATTAGCTGCTGAGCTGTTCTCTGGCTCTCTGCTCCTGATGGAGACTTAACGGGAAGAGTCCTGTCACCAAGCATGATGAAGTGGTGCTTGATTGTGCTACAAGATGTCCTGTGGATGAAGTCCAGACTGTTTCGACTAATCATCAACTTTGCAGATTCCAACACTCGGGCTTGTCTGCCAGATCAGGAGCTTTGCAAAAGTCAGCATGAATGATCGGTAGCTGCAGGAAGAATACAAGGAAGTGCTTTGTTTATGTATTTTTAAAGGGCTGACTGCTCTAGTACAGTGAGCATGCCTGAGGAAAGGGAACTGTTTCCCTGTTAGACTCCTCACCCATCCAAGGACACTCCAGTGTTTACCATCTGCCTATACGACCAGCCCTGGGTCCATGTCAAGGATTGGCTATGATTTCAGTGGTTTTGTACTCTCCAGTTAACTCCTCACTTCATCCAAGTCACAGCACTCACTACCTCTCTGCCTTTGGACAAGTTATTCATTCTCGCTGAGTTTCAATCTCCTCCCTTGGAAGCTGTTTTAGAGAGCTGTTGTGAGTAACTTATAAAGTGCTCAGAAGATAGTAAGTACTCACTAATGTAAGTAACAAGTACTATTATGGAGGGGCTTGAATCCATCATTTTAAAAGTAAGTATGACAAACCAGCAGTAGTGGCACATACCTGCAATCCCAGCTACTCGGGAGGCTGAGGCAGAAGGATTGTGAGTTTGAGGTTCAGCCTGAGTTATATAGGGAGACCCTGCCTCAAAAGAAACAAAACAAAACCAGAAAAAGAATGGGGGTGGGGGTGGTAAGTTAGTGTTGGAGCTCTTATTCAGCATGCACAGGACCGTGGGTTCTGTTCTCAACACTGCAAAATTAATTGGTTAATATAAATGTAGCAAAACAACTTGTGGCTAAGCCTCATTCATACAGTGTAGACCAAAAATTAATCACAGGTTTTAAATGATAGTTGAAGGCATATCTGGAATCTTCTTTATTGAATTGTAGCAACAAGCAATCCTTCTAATGCAGCCTTGCTAGGTGGATAGAAGAGAATGTGACTGTTTCTTTGCCTGTTGCTTTGCCTTACCAAATTGTGGTGGTGAAAAAGGTCATTTCAAGCAGTGTTTTTAAAGACAAATGGGTTTGCCCATGGTAAAAGAAGGCCTCAAGTGTTCATACTTAGTTTTGGTTACAGCTAAGTGAGTTGGCACACGCCTCTCTCCTGACTACCTCAGGAAGCTGAGGCAGGAGAATCAGAAGACCCCATCTCAAATTAAAAAGTTAAAAGTTCCAGGGATGTAGTTAATCACTCCAGGACTCCAACTCCAGTACTGGATGTAGTTAATCACTCCAGGACTCCAACTCCAGTACTTTCATTGCTTATCACTAGCATATAACTAGAACTAATATCATCTATCAAAATAGAACTTTGAGTGCAGAAAACACAAATAAAGGGTGTTAAGATTTAGATAGAGGATGGAATCAGATATGGTCCAAACTGCCTCGGCTCCCATTTTCAGGGGCGCCTGAAGCTCAGACAGGTGGCCTTCTTTCTCATTCGTGCCACAGTGAATCCAGGGCCAAATTCCCAGCCTGCACCGCCTCCGAGCCAGGGGCTCCCATCCCCTCTAACTGCAGGGTGAGTTTCATCTTGGGATTTAATTGGACAAGGTCAGTCTAGACCAGCCATTTAACCAGAAGAGGCTCGGATAGAGCCTTCCATCCAGTGCATCTGTGTCTAAAGGGGTCTTTCTGAAATACAGAATAGTGGGGACGATAAAATAAAATCTAATCTCATAGAACTGTTAAATAGTTCAAAATAGACATGACTATGTTTAAAAAGAGGAGTTACATATACCTCTGTAAAAAAAATTCAGAACATATTTAAGTGGAAAAAAGGTACTTAAGTGTCTACAGATACCTATAAAACAACCCACAAAGGAGTACGGGTGTGTATATGCATGTGTGTACATATGTGACCATAGTACATGGGAAAAATGCTAGAAATACATGCACCAACTTCTCTCTTGAGAAGGAAATGGAACTGAGAAGGTTAAACTAAGTAGAAGGTAAAAAGGAACTCTTATTTTTTTATTCTACCTATTTCAGGGTTATTTGAATTTTTAATAATAAGACTTTTTCTACAATGACACTATTCATATGAGTACAGATTTGTTTCATGTTTTTGACATAGCAGCCATGGTCTAGCATGACCTAAAGTATCTTCGAAGCTTAAAGCTTTCATAGAATCTATTATTTAAAAAACAATTTATTAGGCATATTTGTTACCTGACGTGCTTCTGGTCTCAAACCAAAGCACAGTGAAGCTGCAGTTTATACATTATTCCATAATAGTGTACAAACCTTGACTTGTTTATTAGTCATGCTAATAATACAAAGATATACATACTAAGTTACTAGAATGTTTTAGGAACAGTTTAGAAATATACCAGTATACTGGGGTTTTCTTAAAATTTGCATATGAATGTACATAAAATAAAACTTCTTATCTGTGCAGATAAATTCTATTTTAAAAATTAATCACATAATCATGTTTCTCATACACAATTTTTCAGTATTAGAGAAGAAACCTTTCACAAGTAGGGTCAGGCATGGTGGTACATACCTATAATTCTAGCACTTGGAAGGTTGAGGCAGGAGGATCACTGGGAGTTCAAGACCAGCCTGCACTATGTAGTCCAAAGCAGCATGAACTACACATAAAACCCTGTCTCAAAAAAGAAAAAAAAATGCAAGTAGAATAAAAAATGAGATTATACTATATATTATTTCAAACAGATGAGCTCAGATTTTTGTATATGTTTATTTTAAATGCTATGAGATCAATAAAGAAATCAAATTGATAATTTTTAAAAAGAACCAAGCTTCTTAATTAAAAATCCCATTGGAAGAGTATTTTAATTCATGATGATTTTATTCTCCAAATCCCATGATTAACACAATTAACAGCAGAAAAATTAAAATGAAGCTATATAAACCCTTCCTACTAAAATATCTTCTAGTTGTACTTTTACTTTTCCCTGGATAATAACAAATTCATAACAAGAATTGTATTGGATAATTCCTGTGCTTGAGTGTCAATCGAGATTTTAAAGTTCTTGAATTTTAGTTTGGTTTTTCCCATGAAGCAGCAATAAAAAATCCATACTGTTGTATTGCTTTTGTAGGGAAATCATCAGAGAACATAACAGAACCTCCACTTGCACTAATAATGACTAGGTAGCCGTCATTTTTAAAAACAATGTCACAAAAGCTATTTCGAGCCTGTCATGCTTAAGAATAATTAGTTTCCATCAAAGCAACAGATTATCTGTTCATGTTGTCCACTGGGTCATTACAATGAACAACCAATACAGATAAATGATATCTAATCTCTTCTGCTCTTCTACTGTGCTGATTGATGGTTATAACATCTCCAATATTATAAGGCAGAAAAATTATGCTGACATTTAGGAGCAAAAGCACGGAAAGATAAAACTAAGCATGCCCAACACTAGTCAGGGAAAAAGAAATATCTAAAGACAAATAGAACTGAAAGAGAATGGCAATTAGGCCAAAGGAGAATTATGGGAAGCAACAACTATACCTTGGGGGTGGCAAGCAGCTCGATTAATTACATAACAAGAAGGGGGAACCCAGGCATTTCCATAGGACACGTTATTAAAAGCAATATTGACTTAAACATCTTTTAAATTTTATGCCATCAGAGAAGACAAAAGGGTTTCCCTGGTATTGATCTGCTTCCAAGTCTGCTTGACTTTACAAGATCCCATAATGTGAAATGGTTGAACATCAAATGAGACTAAGAAGAAACTGCAATTACTTACAACTCACATTTACCAGGTTCAATAGGCTACAGCTTTGCCATGTCACTTTGTGCTCGTGTTGTATTTGTCAGGTAGAATTGGAAGAGAACCATTCGGCTCACCCTAAATATGAAATAGCAATTTGGGACTGTACCTTTTGTTCACTCCACTAGCATTTATCACTTAGAGAAAAACCATGGAAGGAGAATAGCTTACCAAGAATCAAGGCAAAATCTGCATGTTGCTTTTTGTTTGAAATTTAGGAAACATGAACTGTTACAGTTGTTTTTGCCTAAGTCGATTCCAGATGAGGTTTTCCACTTTAAGCAGAAATATGGGGAACTTTTTATCTCAATGAGTGTTCATGAAGGATAGACCCCTTACTTAGACAATTCTGCTGTCATTTATTGTACCTACTTTAGTGTTTGAATTTTTTGCAATGAGAATTTTTTAGATTCTTCTCTGAGAATCAGCAGTTTTTCAGGAGTAAGTCTTGCATTCTTTCCATTAAGAAGAAGAGAGAAAAAGTGTGTTCTCTTTAACTCCAATGAAGGATTCTAAATTGGATCATCCTGAAACAGAAAAGGACACCTATGGAAAAAAAGAAGGAAATTCAAAAGAATACTGTAGTAGAGTTAACAGTATTATACCCACATGACGCTTAAGATCTTGTTCTTTATAAATTTATGGATGATGTGAACGTAAGAGAGAGCTGAGAAAAAGATATGCAGGAACATTCCACATCATTTTACAACTCTTCCAGAAATCTGAAATTATTGCAAAATTAAAAATTAACAAAAATCCTCCACCCCCAACACATTAATGATAAGCTGAAGTGCAAGTGGATGCTTGATGCTTGTTAGACTTACAGTAGCAGCATTGTGGTCCAGTGGCAAGACTTCAGTTGCAAGATGGGAAGTATTTAAATTCTAGAGTTTGTGATTATACTTCCTTAACACACACACACACACACACACACACACTGTTGTGTGCTCATTTCTTTAGGCCAAGAGTTCTCAGTTAAAGGACATTTTGTCCCTAACCCACCAGAGAGGACAATGGCAATGTCTGGAGATATTTTTGGTCATCACAACTGGGTGGTACCATTAGCATCTAGTGGGTAAAGTTTAGGGACCATGCTAAGTATCCCATCATGCACAGTGAAACTTCCTACAACAGAGAACTACCCACCTCAAAACATCAATAGTGTTGAGGTAGAGAAGACCTTCCTATCACAATTAAAATTCAAAAGCAAAATGCATAAGAAAAAAATCAGACTAAAGAAAACCTGAGAAGTGCTCCCTGCAGAAGGATACAAAGGTAGAAGGGTTCCAGTAAGGAGTGAATAGCCAGGGTTGCCACTCAGACAACTGTATCCTAGCACAGCTTCTCACAGGAGTTTCTCTGGCAGTAACTTTCTTCCAGGAATTCGTATGCATCTTTCAGCTTCTCCAAATCAGCTCCCATTATTAGCAAGTCAGCTCAAGTCTGAGTTTGGAAATTTTTTATAACTCCATTGCTTTAAAATTCATTGATATATAAATATATATATTTATATTTATATGATTTTTTTGAGACAGGTCTTGCTATGCAATTCAGAATAGTCTTGAACTTACTATGTAGTCCAGGCTGGGCTCAAACTCGTGGCAACCCTCTGCCCTTGGCCTTCCAGTGATAGGATTACAGGCATGCACCATCATGCCCAGCTTACATTTTATGTTTCTTTGTTCATTCCCAGCACTGAAACCAACACTGTGTCTCCAGAATCAATAAAGCAATAATAATATAAGCATTTTATCTGCCATCAGTGTACTATATTACAGATTTGCATGAATATTCCATGTTTCAAACAACACCATGAGATAGTACTATTTTAATTTCACTTAGCAGGTGAGGAAAACAAGATGATGGAATATGCCCAGGGTCCCTAAGCAAGCAGATGACAGAACCTCAGATTTTAAATCCTGTTCTTTCCATTGCAAAGCCTGATCTCCGAACTTCTGTGCCACTCTGGCTCATAAACAAGGGCAGAAAAGCTAGGACAATAGATATTGATCACATGATGCTTTTCAGATGTACTCCAAACGTGCTTTAATTTCCAATAATGATTATTATTATCTTCAAAAATAGGGACATAAGTAGAGGCAACCAAAATTGTCTGTTTACAACTTTAAGCCACTAGAGGGCAAATATTAGTAATACTTAACCACAAACTGAGACCATCTAAGAAATACACTCAGAAAATTACAAGACCTCATTGTAATTTTATTTTATTTTTTTAATTTTATTTTAAAGAGGGTAAAATTAAACAGAGCAAAACAGAACAAAATAGATCAGAAGAAAATAATGTAAGAGACACAGATTTCAAAGCAAGACAACCAGAGATCTTCACGGTCTATCATATTGTCTGTTGTTTTCTTCCAAATAGTTGTCCATATCTTCACATACAATGAATTCATACAAAACAAAATAGTATTAAACTGATCAGAACAGGATAATGAAGGCATTTTAGGCCTTCAATATTCCAAGTTTTTTTTTATTTATTTTATTTATTTATTTATTTATTTATTTTTTTTTTTTTTGGTACCAGGGATCGAACTCATGACCTCGTGCTTGCCAGGCAGGCACTTAATATTCCAAGTTTTAAAAGAAAACAACTTTTAAACCCCTACAAAACTGTCTTTCAAAACTGATGGAGAAATGAGATACTTTCATGACAAAGAACATCTGAGGAAATTTATAACCACAAAACCAGCACTCCAAAATATTCTGAAGGACATTCTAAAAAGAGATTATAAGGACTACAGCTCCATGATCCCCAACAGAAGGAATCTACGAGGAGAGGCAAACAATTAGGAGGGGGGAAAAGTAAGGAGCCAACAACAAGAAAATAACATGAGAAGGATAAGTCAATACATATTAGTTATAACCATCAATGTTAATGGTCTCAATTCACCAATCAAAAGGTACAGACTGGCAGAATGGATCAAGGAGCAAGATCCAGCAATATGCTTAGAAAAAACACATTTAGAAGAAACACATTTAATTCAAAAAGAAATTCATAGACTGAAAGTCAAATATGGAAAGCAATACTCCTTGTGACAAGAACCCAGAAAAAAGCAAGGGAAGCTAGTCTATTTGCAGACAAAATGAATTTCAAGCCAAGACTAATTAAGAGAGATAAAGAAGGTCATTATATGTTTGTAAAGGGAACAATCCAAAAGAAATAGATAACAATCATAAATATATATGCAACAAATACAGTGCACCCAACTATATAAAACAATATGGACATGAAAAATCAAATAGGTCTTAGTACAATTGTATTGGGATATATCGACACCCTACTGTCACAAAAAAAAAAAAACAGATCAACTAGACAAAAAATCAATAATGAAATGTTAGAACTGAACCAAACTTTTGGACAAGTGGACTTAGTAGATGTCTGTTGAATGCTCCACCCTACGACATCAGAATACACATTCTTCTCAGCTGAACATAAGACATTCTCCAAAATAGAACATATACAAAATAGAACCATAGAACATGGTTAAGTAAATGCAAAGGAATTGAATTTATCCCATGCATACTATCAGACCAAGCGCAATGAAATTGGAAATTCATGGCAAAAGAAACTACAAGAACGTCATAAACACATGGAAATTAAATAGCACCTTACTGAACAAACAATGGATCACAGAAAAAATTAAAGAAGAAATTATACAATTTTTACAGTTGAATGATAATGACAATTCAACATACCAGAACTTGTGGGACACAGTAGAAGTAATCTTAAAAATTTATAGCAGTAAATACCTGTATCAGGAAAACAGAGCAAGTACATACAAACAAATTAATGCTGCACACAAACTTCTAGAAAAAGAAATCAAAATCTCATACAAGGGAGGAAATTAGAAAAATCAGAGCAAAAATTAACAGAGTGGAGACTGAAAAACAATACAAAGAATCAATGAATCAAAGAGTTTGTTCTTTGAAAGATTAAATAAAACTGACAAAACCTTAGCCAACCTTATCAAAAAAAAGGAAAGAAAAGATTCAAATCCACTCAATTAGGAATGAAAAGGTTGAAATCAAAACGGACCCTACAGAAATCCAGAAAATCATCTATACCTACATTGAAAAATTATATTCCAATAAGATGGAAAACACAGAAGAAATGGACAGATTCTTAGACACATATGAATTACCAAAGCTGAATCAAAAAGATATAAAAATTCTAAATAACCCGATATCAATAAATGAAATCAAAGATATAATTAAAAACCCATCAACAAAGAAAATCTCAGGCCCTGATGGATTCACTGTGGAATTCTACAAGAAATTTAGAAAAGACCTAACACTACTATTTCTCAAACTCTTTATTGAAATGGAAGGGAAGCAGTTCTTCCAAATTCATTCCTGGAAGCAAGCATTACTCTGATAACAAAACTAGAGAAGGACCCAACCAAGAAAGAGAATTACAGACCAATTTCTCTAATGAATATTGATGCAAAAATGCTCAGTAAGATACTGGCAAACAGATTGCAGTAAATCATCAAGAAGATTGTACACCATGATCAAGTGGGATTCATCCCAGGAATGCAGGGATGGTTCAACATACATAAATCCATATATGTAATACACTATATTAACAGAGCCAAGGATGAAAATCATATGAACATCTCAATAGATGCAGGAAATGCTTTTGACAAAGCCCAGAACCCATTCATAATACAAAAAACTAGAATAGATGGTCTTCACCTCAATCTGATAAAAAGCCATCTATAACAAACCAACAGCCAACATCATACTAAATGGACAAAAACTGAAAGCTTTCTCTCTAAAATTAGGAACAAGACAACAATGTCCACTGTCTCTACTCTTATTCAACATAGTCCTGGAAACTTTAATTGGAGCAATTAACAAGAGAAATAAATAAAAGAAATAAAGATAGGAAAATAAAGAAGTTAATCTATCATTATTTGCAGATAACATAATACTTTTCTTAGAAGACCCCAAAAACTCCAACAAAAGACTACTAGATTTAGTTAGCAAATTCAGCAAAGTAGCTGGTTACAAAGTCAACACTCAGAAATCAATTAAATGAATAACAAACTCACTGACAGAGAAATCAGGGAAACAATACCTTTTACAATAGCATCCAAAAAAATGAAATACCTAGGAATCAATCTAACAAAGGATGCAAAAGACCTCTACATTGAAAACCAATACTCTGAAAAAGGACATTGAAGAGGACATTAGAAAATGGACAGATACCTTGTGCTCTTGGTTAGGAAGAACCAATATAATGAAAATGGCCACACTTTCAAAACTGTTATACAGATTCAATGCAATCCCAATCAAAATTCCAATGGCATATCTCACAGAATTAGAGAAAACAATCCTAAAATTCATCTGGAACCAGAATAGACTTAGAATAGTAAAGTCAATCCTGGGCAACAAAGCAAGACAGGGGCATCACAATCCCTGACTTGAAATTATACTATAAAGCCACTGTGATAAAAACAGCATGGTACTGGCAACAACAACAACAACAAAAAAAAAACCAGACCCAAAGATCAATGGAACATATCAGAAGATATAGAAACAACTCCAAACACACTAAACCATCTTATCTTTGACAAAAGTGCCAAACACATTCACTGGAAGAAACATTGCCTCTTAAATAAATGGTGCTGAAAAAACTGGCTCAACACAAGCCAAAGATTAAAATTGGACCCATATCTTTCACCATGTGCCAAGCTAAAATCAGAATGGATCATAGATCTTTATGTTAAAACAGAAATAATATACTGGAAGATAGAGTAGATGAAACTCTTGAAGACATTGGTGAAGGCAAAGACTTTATGAACAAAGCCTCAATTGAACAAGAACTATCACAAAGAATCAACAACTAGGATCTCACCCTATGGAAAATCTTTTGCACAGCAAGAGAAACCACCAACAGAGTAAAGAGACAAAACATAACATGGGAGAAAATGTTTGCCAGCTGTTCCTCAGACAAAGGATTACTATCAAGAACATATGAAGAACTCAAAAAAATCAGTTCTCCAGATTTAAAGACCCAATCTAAAAATAGGCATATGAGATGAATACATACTTCTCAGATAAAGAAATACAAACAGCAAATAAATATGCAAAAAAAATGTTCAACATTACTAGTCATCCACGATGCAAACTGAAACAACACTGAGATTCTACGTCACCCTAGAAAGAATGGCTATCATCAAGAAATTAACCAATAACAAATGCTGGAGGGCCTGTAGGGAAAAAGGAACCTTCTCCATTGTTGGTGGGAATGCAGACTGGTACAACCACTGCAGAAATCAGTGTGGAGATTTCTCAAAATACTATGACTAGAGTTCCCATTTAACCCAGCAATTCTCCTTCTGGGCATCTTTCCAAAAGAATTAAAAACATCATACCACAGAGATACGTGCATCCTTATTTATAGCAGTACAATTTGCAATAGCCAGATCTTGGAAACAACCTAAATGCCCATCAACTGAGGAATGAATAAAAAAAGATGTGGTATTTGTACACAGTGAAGTACTACTCAGCCATAAAAAGGAGAAACTGTAGACTTTTATAGGTAAATGGATGTGACGTGAGACCATACTCATTAGTGAAATAAAGTCTCACATGTGTAAACATTGTATTGTCTCATTAGTGTAAGAAGCTGAAAGAAACAACATATATATACATATATGTACATGTATACAAGAAATAGTTAAGATAGTCACACTACTGATTTCTCTTGTGTTCGATGAGGAGAAAGAGATGGGCAGGTGTTGTTTGGATGATTGAATGCACATGTCTTGTGCTCTGGGTGAATCATTTGGGGATGATATATGTGCCATTGCTGTCCCCTGATTGACGTGTTTTGAAATTTTTAGGTTTTTTTCTCTTTCTTTTTCTTCTTGAAATAAAATTGATTTAGAAAAAATAAATAAACTTCACTTACTTCACAAAGTATTGAACAGGAGCAGTAGTTGTTTTCCTGTTAATGAGGCTATAAATTATGTTCTCAGAGTGACTCATTTACTATTTAGTTTATTTTGAAATGGGGCAGGCGGCTTACCAGCATTCAGCTAAGTTGTATAGTTTATCACCACCACTACCATTACCACCACCCTCCAAACTCGGGCTTCCTTCCAAAACATGCGAAGTACTCTCACTAAAACCAAAACCACACAATTCTTTGAGTCATAAGAAAGCCAAATTGTATTCAAACCCACAAGTTACTATTTCCCTTGTCTTAATTTTCATAACATCACTTATAACTTAAAATCACTCTAGTAGATATTTTTTGTTTTTAAATAAAGTTGCAAATTAGCCAAGTAAACTTGTGAATCCTATATAATCTTTTTTTGTATTTCTTTCTAGACAAGCTCTCCAAGATGACACATTATAATGGTAGACATGCCAGAGTAATAGGATCTGCACCATGGTTTTGGAAAAGTCTTCCAAACAAGAAATGAGCCTCCTCTCTTTCGTTCCCCTATACACACGTCTCCAAAGGAGTCTTACACTCTTCTTTTTCTTCCTTTACAAATTCTACTCTTCTTGTTTAAAAAAAGTCCCTTCTAAAATGTGGAAAGAATCAAGGTGTCCTTCAGAAGATGAATGGATAGTAGACTGTGCTACCTCCAGGCAGCCAATGTTATTCGGCATTTAAAAGAAATGGGCTATCAAGACATAAAGGAGCTCTAAATGTATATTACTAAGTAATAAAAAACAAATTTAAAAGGTCACACAGTGTATGTGAATGATTCCAACTATATGACGTTCTGGAAAAGGCAAAACAACAGAGACGGAAAAAAATTGGTGGTTACCAGGGATCAGAGTGAAGAGAGGGATGAACTGATGGGACTTGGGATTTTGGGGGGCAGGTAAACCACTCTGTATTATAGTACAATGTTGGATGCATGTTAATTGACATATGTCCAAATCCACTGTAACAGCAAGAACAAACTCAAACGTAAAATATAGATTACAGGTGATTTTAAAAAATGTGTGAATGTATATGTTCATCAGTGTCGTGACTATGTCACTCTGCTGGGGCATGTTTATAATGGGGGAGATACATGAAGAATCTCTGTACTTTTTGCTCAATTTTGTGTAAATATAGAACTTTTCACTAAAAACTGAAGTCTATTAAAAACAACAATATTCTATCCCTATCTTCTTTATTCTATCCCTACCTGGCTGACTCCACCCATTCTTAGAGACACAGCTCGAGATGACCTCCCAGCTATATCAAATTCATCTGTGCTCTTTGTCTCCCCACTTTGACCCTGAGTCACTTGAGGGCAAGGACTTTGTTTTATTTGTCTTTAGATCCCAAGCTCCAAACACAAACACAGAACAGAGGCTGATGAAAGGAAAGAGTTTTCCAAGCAGGTCTGATTTTGTGAAGGAAATGTCTAGTTAGCTTTTGTAATTAGCAAACATACCGAGGTGCATTGGACACAAAAACAAAAACAAAAACAAAAACAAAAAAAAAACAGAACTCCTGCCAAGTAGAAAAAAAAATGTCCAGAATTCTACCATATTCCAAAAACCAGTGGGATTGTTTTATCAAAAACTAAATGTTAAATCCAAACATTCTATAATCCAAAACAGAGTTTAAAAAAAAAAAACACTATGAATCCTGCTTTCAGTTCAAGCCTCATAATAAAGGAGGGGGAAAAATCAAAGCTCTTGTTTAAACCAGGTGAAAAGTGCATTCAAGAGCTCTTTCCTCCTTGTTTTCTGCCCACACAGCACAGAAGTGTATAAAGTGCTGGATTGTGGAGAAAGCCTCACTGTGGTTCCAGTCATAGAGAAAAAATAATCTCCCCTGGCTCCAATTTACATAGTCACAAAACAAAACCGGACTTTACAGGCATAAAGGGCATATACATGAAGGAGAAAAAACCCCAAGAGCCCCGTTGGCAAAGCGGCATCCGCTTAATGCAGGGTTTGAAGTGAATAATTTGAGCTAGGAGGCGGTGCTCTTGTGGGAGGCATGGGCTATAGCTCGCTTCCCACCCCTCCAGATAACAGTTCTGAAAATGCTTCCAGTGTGAGCCAGTCTAGCATACACAGAAGCGAACCATCAGTTCCTGAGAAAGGGCTTTCTGGGTGAGTCTAAGTGCTACACAGGCAAGAAGGGAGGCTAGCTGTAGAGCGAGGCATTGGTGGATTCAATTTTAGTCACTCTGCCTTTATTATTTACTAACCTTTATGTCTAAAACTTCAGATCACTCCAGTCTCTTAAAGGACATCAATACTGAGAGGCGTTCTGGGTAGAATGAGTGGTTATCCTTTCATCCTCTAACAGTGGCATCTTTCTTGAAGGTCGCTGTAAGCCTGCAAATCAATGTTGCAAAGTGTAGCGGGACCCTGGTGCACATGTAGTACGAGCAGCAGATGCGCAGCAAAGATCCAAAGCAGGACCTCTAACTCACGGGGACAGCAGGAGGGCGCCCGGAACATGGCGTCGAGGCTTCATGTTTGAAAGGGCCTCTACTTTAGACTTTGGAAGTCAATCCCAAATAGGGTTATACAGTCCATTTACAGATTAAAAAAAAAAGAGAGAGAGGGAAAGAAATTCTTTTCTTATACACTTCCAAATTGTGCGACATTACTGGACCACATCACTGCAGTGTTCTTTGTTATAATCCTAAAATAATCTTAAGGTTGGCAAGTATGCTACAGTACAATGTATTTTATAGTAAAAGTGTTTATTTTATTGTATATATAATTCAAAGCATAAAAGTATAAAACAAGGTATGTAACTCTGCTGTCAGCATTTTCCATTTGTTTTTCCACTTTAGATGGAGATTTTTTTTGAAAGTGGAAGTTCTGGTTATCTTCTAATTTCAGATCCAGATTAGAGAAGGGTAGACACTGCATTATTCTTGGGAAGGATTGTCAAATGGCTGGTAAACTACCAACAAAAATACCATGTAAGCCACAAATATGGCATTTCATATGTATCTTACATTTTCTTGTAGTCACATGCTTAAAAATAAAATTATACAGAGGAAAGTAATTCTAATTATATATTTCATTAACGCAATATATTTAAGACATAATCAGTTCAAGAATGCAATAAATATAAAAATTATTTGTGCAGTATCTTTCATTCTTTTTTCGTAGTAAGTCTACAACTGAATGTGCACTTTATACCTACAGCATGCTTCATTCTGGACTCACCACACTTGCAGTACTCATAGCCTTGCATGGCTGATGACAGATCAAGAAGCTGTAATCTGCAGAATATTTCTTCCAAGTTTATTTGGCTAGAGGGATTTCTGCACATGCCCTGTCCATGGTCAACAGCAGCATTTAAAAGGAAGCTGTAAAAAAATATGAAATAGCAATGGATACCTAGTAGAAATGAACTGATTGTTTCAGCAATAAAATTAATTAAATAAGAATCCATAATTTAACGAAAATATAAGGGCAAGTAATCTTTTAGCATTTGTAGTAATATTCCTTGTTCATACTTCACCATGGACAACAGTTCCATGAGCAATTAATTGGGTAACAAAAATCCAAATTGGAAAAAGCATAGAGACTGTGAACTAATTGTTATTCTGCATTGCATGGGATAAATAAAATTCCATGGGCAAACTGCATTGTGCTTTATCACAGGGAATTTTAGATTGTGTTCCCCCCAATTTCAAGCACATAATCCATTTCTATCTGTCTCAAATATTAGGTTTCTTGCATAAAACTTTGAAAAAGTGATCCTAGTGAAGATGGAAAGGAATTTAAAAATATTGACTAAAATGGCCTTTTTAGGTGACATTCAGGAAGAAGGCAAAGCCATGGAGACAGAAATCAAACTCATGGTTTTCAGGAGGTGGGATGGAGGGCCTGAAAGTGCAAGGCAGGCATCAACCACACAGGGAACAAGGGAATGAATGAATTTACTATATGTAAAGCATATCACAATATACCTGACCCCATAAAATGACTGCCCTAAACCCCCTTTGTTTCTATTAGAAATTCTGGGGATTTGTGCTCTCAGGTAGAATGAGTACAATGTAGTTTGGTTATTCAAACTGCCATTTCTCATTTTCTAAACTCTGTAGTAGGTTTTTTTCACTTGTAAGGCTAGGACTCTGTTTTGGTGCTATCACCCATTTCCTTTTGAGGAATTAATTCTACATTGCATGTTATTTTGGTGAGACTGCAGTTTAATAGTCTGCCATCCAAGAAATGGACATGTGACACTAGCTTTGCCTACTCAACTCAATTTTCCAAGACTGTGACATTTTTAGCCATAAAGGATGATATTCTTATAAGAGATGTGGGTTGGTTTCTGTCACTTAGACCTGCAAATCATCTTTGGCACCTGTCTATGATTCTGTTTCCTACCTAATCCTTCAATTTCTCCCTGAAAATCTTCATAATGTCTACTATAATAGCCTCACTAACCTCTCTGATATCCTTTCTTGTACTGTGAAGACTGGAGATTGAAACTGCACTTCCAAAATTCTCTTGCAGCTGCAGTTTATCACATGACTTGGGTTCTGCCTAGCAGGGTGGCTGCAAGATACTTGGAAGACCACTGCTGCATTAGGTGGCAGCTTCCCATAGGAAATAAGGTTATCTGGGGCAACATGGTAGAAATTCTGTTGCTTGCAATCAAAGGATCTTACTAGTACATCTAGTTGTTCAATAGAGGTTTGCTAACATCTATTATGTACCAAATAGTATTTTTACCTTGGAGGTATAAAGATGGCGATGAAAGTGTTACTGCCATACCAAAGTTGAAAATCTGATATAACCACTTTGGAAAATGATTTGTGTTCACTATGCTACCAACATCAGCCTATGATATAATTCAATAATTTACTTCCACACATATCCCTAAGAGATATGAGAGTACACATCTTCCCAAAGAAACATAGAAAAGCTTTCACCGCAACTTTGTTTATAATAACCAAAAGCTCAAAACAGCAAAATATCCATTATGAGTAGAACAAACAAATACATTTGGTATATAATGGAATATTATAAAACAATAACAAGAGTAAAATAATTACATTCAACCCCAAGAATGAATTTTGTTTCTTTATTAGTCAATCAAATTTTATTGGTACATTTTAGATGTACATAATGATCACATTTATGATAGCAAATCTGTACCTGTACATCTTGACTTTTTGTACGTATCTTGACTCTTCGTCTAATCCTATTCCCCTACCCTCCCTACAACCCCTCCTCCCCTCCACATTTACAAAAGCTTTGTTTCCATTTTTTCCTTCTTTTCTCACTTTTGTTTTATTTTTCCCTTCTTTCCTTTCCCCTCCCTCCTTGTTCCCTTCCCTATTTAAACATTTTCTCTCTATTTCATAACGTCTAATACACACCATGAATGAATTTTTAAAATACTGTGTTGAAGGAACCAGACGCAAAGGAGTACGCCCAATATGATTTCATGTATAAGAAATTCAGGAGCAAGCCAGATAAATCTATTGGAACAAAAGTCAGAAATGTGGTCAGACCTGAGATGGTGGTGTTGACTAAGACGGGTGCCCAGGGAGCTCTCTGGGGTGCTAGAGAGACTCTAACTTGATCTGAGTAGAAATTTAAAAAGTCACTAGTCTAGCCTGGCGTGGTGGCCCATGCCTGTAATCGTAGTACACGTGGGCTGAGGCCAGAGGATTGCTCTGAGTTTGAGGCCATCCTAGTCTACAAAATGAGTTCAGGGCCAGCCTGAACTGCTTCATGAGACCTTGCCTCAAAAATAAAAAATAAAAAATAAAATTTGTTTTAAAAAAACTCACTAGCTGTACCCTAAATAGTAGTGCATTGTAGGTATACATCAATTAAAGAAAATTTTTTTCTAAGAAACTCAAAGCCTTCCTGAGCAGCCAAGTAGCATTTAGAAAACACTAATGTAGTGATGGGTGTGAAAGGCGGGTGAATAAATCTTATGACATTACAGAGAAGAAGGCAACAAGTTCTCCCAGAATGGACACAGCATTCGCTGAGAAAGGAACTTGAGGTTAGACTGTGAAGTGCCTTGAATAGCAAGACAATAAAAATATTTGAAGACAGTGTTAGAGTTCTCCCTTTAAAGATGGAGAAATGTTTCAGGTACAAGGGATAGCAGAGAGTAAGAGTGAAATGAGACAGCACTGAAGAGGTAGACTAGAAAGAGATCCTACAGGGTTTCATGAGTCTTGCTGAGGACAGAAGACCTAAATCCTGTGGGCAGCAGGGAACCAGTGAAAATATTCACACAGGGGCTTAGGTCAGACTGGCATTTCCTAAGAGTGACTCTTGCACCAGCCCAGGTGATAGGTGGTTGGAAGTCAAGTGAGAGTCAGTCGGGGAAGTCAGTTAGGAAGTTGTAGTGACTGTTCAAACAAGAATAATGAGGACACAACAGAAGGAATGAAGAAGTGGGTATAGTGTTGAGAACTATTGGCAACTTATGGTAGTCAAGATATTGTAACAGACTACAGTGGTAGGGAGAAAAATCTCCAGAACATTTAGAAAATGTTCAGCCTGTCTGAGTAGATTGTGACCTCAGTAATGGACATGCAAACAGGAGAAAGAGTTATTTGGGAGAAAGAAGGGTAACTTTGGATTTAACTAAATAATGAGCACCCTATGCAACTGAGGATGTTCATATAGGGGACAGAAAGGCCATGGAAAATACAGGCGTGGAGGCCTACTTTGCTCCTTATTTTTACCAAAAAATCAAAAGTCTTTAGAAGTATAATTCTTAGTCCCTTCTAGAATAACTTCTTGATAAGCTAATGTTCTCTTCTTCCTGGGACTTTGTTACCAAACTCTATAATTTGTTTAAAAGGGTGGAGATGTTCACGGTTTCTCAGTGCTGTCAGTTTAAGACCAAGTCTTCATAATTCCATACAAAATTATTCATATTTTTTAAAAGGAAAAGCAATGAGAAATGAGATAATATATTAAAGGAAATCAAATAAATTTACAATAAAAGATCATTAGGAAATGAAATCTTGTCAGCCTAGATAGATGGGTCTGGTGATTACATTTAAGTCAAACTAAATTTCTGTCCATGTAACTATTAAAGCATTTATAAGTGTCGAAATCAAGATGTTAGGATACTGACTGTAGGTGTAAAATCAAAGCGATTTTGACAAGTTTAAACACTCCTTAATGATGGGGAAAAAAACTGTAAAAATTTTAAAAATAATATGAATTCATAGGAAAGTTTATGGAATTCCTTTTTCATAAACCTCTATAAAGTTTGGGAAGTTAAAATAAAAAGTCAGAGGCATTATTTTCTTAATTAAATATGACAGTGAGATGCTCTTAGCTCCAAATAACCAACCATGAAATGTTAAAAGTTGGCAAAATTTTATACTCTTTTCTTAAAGTATCAAAGAAAGCTGCAGAGATAACTTCAAGTCCTATAGATAAAACAATCCGCACCCTATCCTTCCAGCAGAAAACAAGCCATGATTGCTTTGACTAAAACGAAAATTTCCTCCGCTAAATTTGCTTAACCAGGCCCCTTAATTAATCAATTAAACAGATAGAGTTTACTCGCTCATGCACAAGAGAGAGAGGCCCAAGATAAGAAAAATGTATTTGTGTAGATATTTGTTCTTGAATTGCAGTGAAGCCATTTCTGAGCTTTTCAATTCTCAGACACCAGAGAAAGCCTGCATTCCGGACCCTGGGCTAGGGTTACCTCTCCTATAGCTGCCTTCCAAACTTGGGCAGGTAGAAAGCACAGCTGCTGTCCCTGAACCATTCCAGTTTCCGCTTCTCTCATGTGCAGGAGAAGTAAGCAGAGTGGCTGATTTCCAGAGGAGTGACTGTCAAACCTGGAGAAGTGCTTCTCAAGCGCAGATCTCGAACCCCTACCCCAGTTCCACATATCAGAAACTTTTAACAGGGAAGGTGTTTGCTCAGTAATTATTTTAAGCCCTTAAGGGACTCCAGTAAATCAAGTCATGTTTAGGAACCACAGCACTAAGCTACCAGGTTTGAAGAGCCACGCAAGTACGAATTAGACCATTTATCATGTTAAGAATGAGAATGGAGCACATTAAAGTGTCTGTCTGTCTGTCTGTCCACTCAATACAGCAAAAAATGTGGTGGCCAGCGCCGCCAACTCTCCAGCATCATTGCAGTCACAATCACCTCCTTTTCACACCTCAGCCCTGTGCCAGGTTCTGCAAAAAATATCTCCTCACTAGCGCTTATCTGAAGTTTCAGCCTTCTCTCTCACTCTGCTGTCAACCATGTTGCCTACTCTAAAAGTCAGAGTTCTTCAGTAGTTGACCTTTGGGCCTTCCCAGCAGATGCATAAAACAGACTGGCGTGAGTCCTTCTTGTGGGCTCTAGCCCTCCAGCTGGACTCGTGGGAGGCATTATCATGGGCTCTAGGTCTTCATCTGTACTCATGCAGGACATTGCTGTGGGATCCAGGCCCTTGGCTGAGATGCTGGGTCTTTAGTGTTGTGGACAGATTTCCTGCGCTTTCTTTTGTTTAACTCTGGGTGACCATCATAAAATAATATTATAGATTCTGTGCCCTGATTGTAATTGTTCTCTGCATAACCCCTGACTACAACACAGTCACAAGTCACTTAACAATGTGCATATGTTTTCATTATGCATCCCTTTGCAATTTTGTCAGTGTGTAACCACCATAGAGAGTACTCATACAAACCTATGTAGAACAGCCTAAATACAGACCTGAGCTGCATGGTATACAGTATTTGCTATATGGTGTTATGTGTATGTGTGTGTTGTAGTGCATATATACCATATGTAACATACATTACATAGTACACATATATTATATATACTGTATGTATATCTATCTATCTATCTATCTATATATATAGTAGAGCCTATTGCTCCTAAGTTTTCTCCAACCTACGACCATGATGAACAAAGCAACAAAAAATTAAACCAAGAGAAAATGATGTAGTTAAGAGTTGTAAACACAAGCTATAAGAGGTTGCAGCCAGAATCATATGACTTGCTGCCTTAGGGCCATCTGTGAGCCAAGAAACAGGCCTCACCAGACATGAATTCCGCCAGCACCCTGATCTTGGATTTCCCAGCCACCAGAAGAGAAATCTAAATTTTTGTCGTTTGTAAGCCACTTGATCTTTAATATTTTGTTCCAGCAGCCTGAACTGGCCAAGACAATGAGTAACTGCTTGCTGAGGGATTTCCTTCCAGGATGATTGAAAAATTATAAAATTCAAAAGCTGTGGTGGCAGCCCAACATTATAAATGTATATTGGCACAAAAACAGACATGTGCATCAATGGAGTAGAATAGAGGATGCAAAACAATTCCAGGTATATGCCGCTATCTGGTCTTTGACAACTATGAAAATAATTTTGCCAGGCATGATGGCGCATGCCTGTAATCCCAGCACTCAGTGGGCTGAGGCCAGAGGATTGCCACAAGTTTGAGGCCAGCTTGGGCTGCATAGTGAGTTTAAGGCCAGCCTGAACTGGATAGTGAGACCCTGTCTCAGAAAAAATAATTTTGGTTTAATCCATGGAACCTGAAAGAATTTTAGGACTCCTGTCATGCGCAAAAACTATTGTTTTAGTAGACAGCAGAGGGATATATAAGTAGCAATCATCACAAAATAAATAGTAACATGGGGTAAGTGTGAACTAGTGTCATACTTCAAAAACTATTGCTTTAAATATTATTTTTCCGGCCAGGGATTTAGCTCAGCAGCATAAGTGCCTGCCTTGCAAGCACATGGTTATGAGTTTGATCCCCGGTGCAAAAATAAATAAATAAATATTATTTTTCCAAACCTATAGAATAAATTTTTATTCTTATAATACTCATTTCACACTTACCCCATGTTACTATTTATTTTGGGTGATGATTGCTACTTATATATCCCTCTGCTATCTACTAAAACAAGTTGGTTAACACGTTTTTGTACTTAGTTATAAAATTTTACATAAATTATTCTCAGTAAATACTGCAGTAAGGTTAAAAGCAGTACCTGAAATTTGTTCACTTGAATTTTCAAACTGATTCTACATGCACAGTTTAGTTTGATAAGGAAATGAAACTTCAAAAGGTAAATAAATAGCAAAAAGATATCTTAAGCTATAAGAAACAGAACTAAACTCCAGAAAAGTTAAGAAATATTATGAAGAGGTCTTTGTCCTCTCAACAGAGAAAAGCAAGCTCCAGAAAGACCAGGTGCTGGGACTTCTTCAGGACTTCAGGGACCGGGAGCAAAAGGACAGCTGCATTGGTCACTCTGGGCCCAAGACTCAGATTTCTGGGAGAGACTCTGATTGGCGAGTTGGGCTTCTCCCCTGCTTTTCCTCCAGTATAGGGCAGGAAACAAACCCACCAACAACACAAACAATTGAAGAAAATTAAAGACTTATTAGAGGTTTTATTGGAATAAAGAAAATTGCTTCAAGCAAGCAAATGTCTGTTTCACAGATAATTAGAAATTAAGGGAGAAAACTTACTGAATGGCAAAAATTTGTTGGGGGCTACCCCTCCCAAAAGACTACTACTTGGAATATATCAAGAACTGGAAAATGCTTGAAATGAAAAGACTCAATGATAAAAAGTCCAAATGAGCAATAAGTATCTGAAAAATATTCAGCATCTTTACCCATTACAGAAACACAAATCAAAGCAATGTGGGTATTCCATCTTACTCCAATAAGAATGGGCATCACCAAGGGCTCAGAACACAGCAAATGTTCATGAGGATGTGGGAGACAAAGAACTCTCCTACATTGTTACTGGGAACATCAAGTAATGTAACCACCAAGGAAATCAGCATAAATATGCTGTAAAAAAGTAAAACTCAAAATTGAATTTGAAGCAAGCAATACTCTTCTAGGTATCTTCACAAAAGAATTAAATCATATCGTAGTGGCACATGTATTCCCATGTTTATAGAAACTCAATCCATAATAGCTAAATTATGGAAGTGGCCTATAACCTCATCAGCATATGATGAATAATATATATCTATGAATATATATATATTTTAAAAAGAATTGAGAACATTGATGTTTTAAAAATAAGCTTATTTGTACAGGTGTCAGGCCAGAAGAGGACAAAGCCAAGACTAGGTCTTTGGTCTTCTGACTTCGAGTCCTGGTTCTTTTCGGGTATAATCACAAACATTCAGTCCATTTCTCAGGGGACTGCTGCTGTTGTGCTGTAGCTCTAAAGGCACCGCACGGGCACTGCTTTGCACACCACACATGCTCAGTACCTTGCACAATCACATTACCATTCAACAAAAGTAAGTATTATTATTTAATCATCTATACTTCCTATGACACCAATGGTTGTCTACTAATAGCTATTCCCAAGCTATCCATTCCTTAGGCAAAATCTACTTCCTAAGAAAAAAATTAAAAATACTTTATGCTAACTACACAACCATGCAGTCAGGGCTTGAACATGTGACTCCATCTTGGCCAATGAGCTTTGGTAGGAAATATGTCTACAAAACGGGTCTTCTCCAATAAGACACAGAGAAGAAAGTTTCTCCCTCTCACTTGCTATGGCTGCAATGTAAAGTATGATGTCTGGATCTGCAGAACCATCTTATAAACACCATAGCACAGCAGAAAGACAAAACGCATATGCATATTTAACAATATCATAGAACCACTGAACTTATTATGAGACCAATGCATTTATTTTTCTGTAAACAAAACTGAAAACATCCAAACTGACACAATGTCTTGCCATGGACCTAGGCACCTAGAGAAAAATTGAGCAACTTTCTAAGACCATTGCATATTCTATGCAATGCTTTAATAAATACATATACTTATAACTCAAATCTGACCAAAAAAGATGACTAAAAATGTATTCCTTAAGCAAAAATATGATAAAATAGATTCTAGACTTGACCAAATTTAAAGCTTTGGACTAGGGCACAGTGCCTGTCTGGCAAGTGTGAGATCATGAATTCAATCCCTGGTACAAAACAATTTCTGAAACTTTGTCAAAGGACATCATCAAGAAAGTAAAAAGACAATTTACAGAATAGGACCATTTATAAATCATATAGCTAATAATGGTCTAGTGGACAGAATATATAGTAGACTCTAAAAACCCAATAACAAAATGACAAACAATAGAATTAAAAATTGGCAAGGACTTTGTCTTACTCTTTTTTATCACTGTAACTGAACATCATGGCCTTGAAAACTTATAAAAGGATAAAGATTTATTCAGCTCCTGGTTCTGAAGAGCGGCAGGTCAGTGGGCTGCACCTGGTCAAGGTCAAATAAGGATTCTGCAGAGTCCCAGGTAGTGTACGGCTCACATGATAAAGGTCACATACAAGAGATAGAGCCCAAATCAGCTTTCATCACAGACTCATTCTCCAGATAGTCCACCAACTCTACTGACAAGGGCACCCTTCTTAAGTTCCACCTCTTAATGTCTCACCATGGGGATTAGATTTTATCATTGGTAGAGATACTCAACCACAACAGACTTCAGTACGTATTCTTCCAGAGAGAGATTCAAAGTGCCAACAGACCGATACAAAATGCTCCTTACTCATTAGTCGAGTGTAAACCAAAACCACAGTGAGACGCTACTTCACTCTTAACGTGATGGCGGCCAAAATTTGAAAGAACACACACACACAAGTATAGTTTAGAATTGGAGAAGTTGGAACTTTTTTCATTGCTTTGAGAAGACAAAATGATTCAGTTACTCTAAAAAACTCTAAAATTCAATTTCCTCAAAAATTGAAACATGGAATTACCATATAGCCCAAGGATTTCATCTCTAACTACAGTCTTGAGAGAATTGAAACATATGTTCACTGAAAACCTCAAAAACTTTGTAGCCGCATTATTTATAATAACCAAAAATGGAAACAAATCAAATGTCTATCAGTTGATGAGTGGATAAACAAAATGTGGGCATATCATTACAATAGAATATTATTCAGTCATAAAAAGAAACGAAGTGTTGGTATATATGGCTAAACCTTGGAAACAGTAAGCTAAGTTAAAGAAACCAGAAATAAAAAGAAAATACTTCATGATTCTATTCTATTAAATGAATTAGAATTACTCAGCCCCCAGACCCCTTCTCACTTCATCTTGTCTAATAATAATCTCCCTTCTAGTTTCTTGTCATTTTTTAGATTTCACATATTAAAAAGAATATGCAATATTTGTTTTTTGAGTCTAGCTTGTTTTGTTCAACAAGCTGATCTATCTTTAGATTCATCATTTTCCCACAAATGGTAGTTCCTTTTTATGGCTAAATAATACTCCATTGTGTAACTACAATGCTTTTTTTACCCGTTCATATTCCCTGGTTGTTGTATATTATGTAAACATGAATATGCAGATATCCCTAACGTATGCTGTCTTTAATTCCTTCAGCTGTATACCAATGAGTGTCATAGCTGGGTCAAATGGCAGTTCTATTTTTACTTTTTTGAGAAACCTCTACACTGACTTCCACAGTGGCTGTACTGATTTTTATCCCATAAGCAGTGTAGAAGAGCTCCTTTCCCATACATCTTCACCAGCATTTGCTCTTTTCTGAGTTCTTGATGATAACCATTCTTGGGTGAGGTGGAATCTCAATGTAGTTTTGATTTGCATTTCACTAATGGCTAGAAGATATTAGGCATTGTTTCATATCCTTATGGCCACTTGTATTTCTTTTGAGAAGTGTCTGTTCAATTCTCTGGAAGAAAAAATATATACTTAAAGATAATCAATCCCAGTGATAACAAAATAAAGTTGCTTTTTTAAAAAAAAATGCACCAATGTAGCTAAACTTGAGGCACAGGTCATACTTCCATCACAGTAAACGCATACAGTGGTAACAATGAGGCCTGGAACACTTTGCCTGATAATTTAAAATGCTGACTTTTTATATAAGGAATGGATGATTAAGGCAAAATATAGACTCTAAATCACATGCCAAAATACTAATACTATGTATATATAATTCAAATTCTAGGCTCCTAAAGTATAAATTGCTGGAAGAAACTTGTAAATAAGATCCCAGGAGTTTTGAAGTTGTCATTATCCATAAATCAGGTAGAGGTAAAAGAATTGTGGGCAGGTAGATAACTGTATTAAACATCAATTCTTTTAAAAAGGACTATCTTGAATCTCAAACACCAAATATGGATTTAATGAAATCCATATGTCATATAGAACATATAACATATTATAAGAATACATCTATGGGAAGATGTAAAAATGCTAATTCCTTATCTTACATAGTTCAAACTCAACAGACAATTTCTATAGCTGAAAACCAAAAAATATATATATAATTAATATCAAGAAATATGAAAGAAAATGGCAAACACAAGAGTTTACAAATTGAAAATCATTATCTTGGATGGGGAAAAGACATAAATAGACATTTTATGCATAAGCCTTTGACTTTTAAAGCAATATTAGATAAACACTCTTAAATAAAAATTAAAATCAATTTTAATTGATTCAATGGCAATTTTCACTCATCACTCTGCTTTCTCAGTGAAAACTCTGTAAACTTCAATACAAATAACAACAGTAAGAGTAATGAGGCTATCTGGATTCATATACCAAACTTAGATTTCCTGTTGTAAATTTTTCTTCTTCTACCTATCAAACAATAATCTTAGATGCAGAAGAAATATTACTTAATGAGTGCATTTCTTTGAATGTCTTAATGTTACCACTTTAGTTGTCTTTCTTAACTATTGTCTCAGCAGCAAATTTTGCATTGAATCAAACTATGAATAATTCATGCTGGTGAAATAAATGGATTAGTGCTTCTAGCTTTCAGAGTCTGCAAACCTTATCATTAGGAAAGATGTCATTTTCCATTGCTAATCCATCAAGAATCACAATCCAGCTTGCAGCTAGCAGGTATTCAGATGTGGGTCAGGTCATCAGACAGGATGTCACCCAGCTCATCATGGCCTGGCTCCTTCCTGTACATTCCAGCGCTTGCCCATCCTGTCACCTCCTAACCTAGAGATCTATTTACAGCAACCACAACCCTCGCCTCCAATGCTTTGTAGAAACAGCCTCATTATCTGTAGTGTTGTAACAGCAGTTAGAAAGCGAATGACATTCAATTAAAATGATATTAGCAGCTCAGGAGTGATTTTGTTTAATTTACTCCTACTCAGATGTAAAAACATTAGCGACTTTTTTAATTGGACCTCATAATGTCTAACTCCTACTCGAATGCAATGAAATTAAAGACTTTGGTGCCTAAATACCGCTTAATTTACTCCTACCCATCTTTAATGACATTAAAGATGCTTTAGGGTAGATATTGTTTCCAATCAATTTTATTCAAAAGAAATCTGAGCTCACAGGTACTATTATTAAGCATATAATAAAATCACACAAGAAACATATCTTTACAATTGGGGATAGGGCAGTTTCCAGTAATATTAAAATGTAATCATTTTCATTTTAATGCAAGGATATTAAAAAGTAATATCTTAAATAGAAGATTTTATAAAGTTTTCAATTGTTTAAGCAAATATGTGATTCCTGACCAGTTAAAGAAATGCACAGCTACATATAAGACTGAAATGCATTGATTCAATTGCAATGTATGAATGGCTTATGCTTGATAAGAAATTTTACCTAAAACATGGCTTATTTAAAAGCAATCTTTTTATGATTCTAATGTTAAGTTCAAAAATCCTTTGCCTTTGTTAGTTTAAATAATGATACTCTTTTGGTCTTTAGTTTCCTGAAAAGCCTATTTTTAAACAGAACACAATGTTGAGTCTTTATGCATTTAAAATAGTGATTACTTAATAAGGAATCACTGAGAGGTAGAATAGAAATTAATATAAATAACTAGCTAATATTTACAGTCTCTACTATTGGCCAGACAATACTCTGAGCACTTAAAAATGTATTAACTCATTTAATTCTTCAAATTGAGTAACATTAAGTAATATTCGGTAGTGTGGAGATGAATACAACAAAAGGATGGATGAATGGATAGATAAGTGGTGGGTGTTTCTGTTACAATTCTTTGAGTGGCATTTATTTAGTTCAGGAAACCTTTGAAGCATTTACAATCTCAGACACTAAAATGTGAGATTCTTCCCAACACAATTAAGAAAATGTGACTTGAAAATTTAAGTGTGCAGTGAGTGCACAGAATCCCCACAAATATGTCTACACACACATGGGGTATTGCAGTCAGGAAATAGTTTTCTTTATTTGCATACTTAGAAATAATTCCTCAAGATTTCTTTGACAAGAATTTTTTTTTAAAAGATCTAACACTAATAGTATTGTTGTTCCTAAATTCTCTCAACAACCAAGCTGTGCTGGCCTCAGCTTCCGGTGTGCTCTCAGATACTAGGAGTAGACATTTAGTCTGCCCTGTGGCACTGCTGTGGCTGCCTGTGGCTGAAATGCAGGGCTCCTCTCGGACCAAGTAGAGGCCACAGGGAAGAAATGTTTTCATAACAGATGTCCAGGCATGCATACAGTTGCCCACATCTGAATCCTTGCTCTGCCACTTGTTGATCTCTGCAAGATATCTGATTCTCTCAGCCTGTTTCTTTTCTCATTGAGAACGGTGAATTTCATTGTCTTTCCAAATATACTGCTAACGTCATATTTCCTGTGTTGGTAAATGTCGTTCACCTCATTTAAAATTACTTGATCCAGATTCAGGACTCATCCTAGATCTTTTTCTCTCTTTCTTCCTATGTCCAATGAATCATCTCGGAGTCTGTGTATTTACCTCCTAAACGTTAGAGCATCTCAACTGCAACAAGTAGCTGTGGAGTGTGTGTATAATAAAAGGCAATTGTCCACCATGTTCACTCTTCCAACATTTAGAGTTCCAGCTTTTCACTAGAAGTTGCTAGGATGCAAGGATGATACACTTTGCATACACTTTGTATACACTTTGTTCTCCACAAGCGTCCTATCCAATGAGAGAGATAAACAATAAAATTCCAATATGATGTGAAAAGTTTCTTAACAGCACTAAGAATACAACCAGACCTGATCCTAGGCAACATCAATTAGGAGAGCATCTGACTGCATGGAACAGAATGTAGCTTTATTTTTCTCCAATAACACAGGTAGGCAATCCAACTCTACTATCGCGGCTCAAGAAATGCCAGTCTTTATGGTCGTGCTAACTTCCTACTTCTCCAAAGCATGGATTTTGTCCTTATGGCCCAAAACATGGCTACACCACCTCCTCAATCCATGATCAAGAGAGGAAAAAGTTGAGAAAAATCTCCAAAACTGTTTTTCCACATCTTACAGAAATTCTGTAGGTAACTGTTACGGATTACAAACTGGTGGGCAACTTAATGCCAGCTGGATTACATCAGCATGGTGCTGAGTGTAAATGTCCCACCTGAGGAAAGTTACCAGCATAAATAGAGACGTGGAGAAAGAGAAGCTTGCACTGAAGCACTGAGGCACTGTGGGTTCTCCTGTGTGTTGCTGTTTGAGCGGTTGGTTCTTCTGGAGAAGCTCTGGTCCTCACAACAAGCATTGCTTCCTGGCTCCAGAGAGGAAGACGTGTGCTGCTTGGTCTCCGTGATGAACTCGTCACGCTAGCTTTCTGGCATGTACTTGACTGTGCTTGTCAGCAGAGGAGCTCGGGGCCTCCATGTCACTGAGGATGGCTGTGGTGCTTTTCAGGACAGCCCTGGTCTTTGTTGTGAGTGTGACTTCTCAGCTCCAGCATAGAATCCTCAACCTATCAGCACAGCTCCTTCACCCCGCTAGCATAGACTTTCTAGTTTCCACCACTGACCTTTGGGCCTTCCCGGCACGGATCCATAAAAGAGACTGGTGTGAGTCCTTCTTGTGGGCTCTAGACCTCCAGTTGGACTCGTGGGAGGCATTGTCATGAGCTCATTGTCCTGAGTCTTCAACTGGACTCATGTGGGACATTGCTGTGGGATTCAGGGCCTTGGCTAAATATTCTATGTCTTTAGTGTTATGGATAAATCTCCTGAATTTTCTTGTGTTAACTCTGGGTGACCATCATAAAAATAATATTATAAACTCCATGTCCTGATTCTAATTATTCTCTGCACAACCCCTGACTACAACAGTAACCAATATCTTTTTTGATTAACTAATAAGCTGCCTAGCATAACAATAATCAGCTTCAAATGCTTGTTGTTAAAACAGCACTGATCTACACCTTTACCAACTTGTATTTAAGACTTACTAAATCACTTGCTGTGTCCTTGGTGAATAAATATCATTTTTAAAAATGAAGTTGGTTGTGGTGGTACACGCCTGCAGTCCTAGTAGTCAGGAGACTAAAGTAGGAGAATTGCCACAAGTTCCAGGCCACCCTTGGCTACATAGTGAGTCCAGGGTCAGCCTGGATTACATAATGACACCTTGTCTAAAAAAAAAAAAAAAACAATGAGTAGAAGCTGGGTATGGTGGTGCACTCCTATAACCCTAGCACTCCAGAAGCGGAAGCAGAGGATTTCCTTCAAGCTCAAGGCCAACCTGGGTTACAAAGTGAATTCAAAAATCAGCCTGCACCACATAGACAGAGCCTGTCTTAAAAAAATTTAAAAAGTGAGTAGAAATGATTAAATATAACCCTAAAGTTGCAGTACTTATATTTAACTCTGATATTTATATAAAGCTTTAACCTGCTTTTTTATAACATCTTATATAACTCATAAAGCAGTGCTTGTATAAAAATTTGCAGAAAGTTGCTAGACAGCATACAATTTGCAAAAATATCCTGGGTTTTTGTTACATTCAGTTTCCTAAGGATGCACTCAAATCAATGGTACAATCCAGACAGTATTTGGCAATGTATTATCTTTGGTAATCCTAGTATCATTGTTTTGTCTTCTCATAGTATTAACTCTGATATCCACTTTGTGCAGGGTCTGCTCTTACTAGGATGTCAGAAAAACATTAAAGCTGGTTCTACCCGAGGGGACACATTTCAAAATCGCAGTGATGGTCCCCAGTGTGGTCCGCAGTGTGGCCCACCCACACTTCAGAACCGAGGAGCTACACAGCCACACAGCCTCCCGCCAGGAGTCTCAAGGCCCCTGCCATGTAACATTTTTTTAATTTAAACAGTGTCTTTATGTCAAAGTTGGCATTAAATTATCTGGATCACTTTTGAATAAATAGATTCTTCACTTCAACATAGAATATGCTTCTTTGTGCGTGTGCGCATGTGTGCGTGTGGTATTGGGGGTTGAACCCAGGGCTTTACACAAAACAGGCAAGCACCCTACCACTGAGCTTTATCGCTCAGTAATTGCTATGTATTGTAAACATATACTAATAAAATAATTTTTAAATTTTTTAAAAAATTTTCCCAGGCTGGTCTTGAATTTGCTATCCTCCTGAATTAGCCTCCTAGTAACTAGAAAAACAGCCATGCAGCAGCACACCTGACAGTGTAGAGCATTTTATATAGAGTGCTTAATAAAATAACAAATTAATAACTAAAAATTGCAGTTTCAAAAGTTTCTGTGACTTACTGTCATGTAGATGTTCACGGGGCACCACAAATAATTAAAATTGAATTGAGGGAGTAATTTTGAGGGGCTAAGGATAAAGCCATCATTGTCCCCCAAGTGACATTATCACTGAATATTCCCCTTCCTCAATCTGTGCAAATGCAAGTCCTAAAGTCACACCCCCCGAGGGAACTATGTTATCCAAGCATACAAATCAAACTGAATTTTAAGGAGATCCAATCAGCCATTTCCACACAATCAAAAAAACACTATACCAAACAATGTTCTTTACATGAATGGAAGTGTGTATGTTGTAGTAAAGATACAATAGAAAGATATCCACAAGAAGGGACAATAATTAGGATAAGCCAAGAACTAGTTTTGTCCCTCCTAAAAGTAATGATTCTTTTTTTTTAAACATCATCTGGCTGGGGATATAGCTCAGTAGCACATGTGCTTACCTGGCAAATACAAGGTCCTGAGTTCAAGTCCCAGTACCAAAAATAAAAATAAGATCATAATTGTGGGTGCTGACAATAAAAATCCTATTTGAACCTAAACTATAGCTGTGAAAAAAAGAGGGAAAAATTGAAGTAATGTGCAAGAAACTCACAAGATATCAGACACATCCCTGGAAATAATCTGTGTTTCTCTGTGCAAAAAGGGACAACATTCTAAAAAACAGTAGTAGGGCTGGGGATTTAGCTCAGCAGCATAAGCGCCTGCCTTACAAGCACGCAGTCGTGAGTTCTATCCCCAGTACCGATAAAATCAATCAATCAATCAATCAATCAATCAATAACGGCAGTAGCAGCAACAGCAGGCGTGGCAGTGCTTTAACGGCAGAGACAACAGCAGCAGCAGGAGCAGCGAAAGCACTGGTAGCACCTGTAGTTGTCATGGTGCTAGGAATCCACCACTTGCCTATGTCGCTACTGCTTTGTTCATTTATTATGTTGGTACCACCAATACTGCTTGGAAAGTCCACTCACAGTGATTTCTTGTAACTCCCAGAAGGACCATCCATGCACTCTTTAACTCTGAGGATCGCCTTAAATTTCCCTCCTGTGATGAAGTAGATATTTGTGGTCTTCCAAAATTCATGTATTAAGCCCTAATCTCCAATATGATAGTATTTGGAGTTGGGGCCTGTGGGAAATAATTATGCTACTATAAGGTCATGAGGGTGAGGCTCCAATAATGATAGTAGCGTGCTAAGAAGAAGAGCAAGCCAGGTGTGGTGGTGCACACCTGTAATCCCAGCACTCGGGAAGCTGAGGCAGGAGCACTGTTGCAAGTTTGAGACCAGCCTGGGCTGCAAAGTGAGCTCAAGGCCAGCCTGAACTGCATAGTGAGACCCTGTCTGAAAAAGGCAAAAGAAGGAAGAGGAGGAAGAAGAGGAGGAGGAAGAGGAGGGAGAGAGACCAGAGCATGCTTTCTCTCACTCCCAACTCATATAAGGACCAGTGAGAAGACAACTTCCTGTGAGCCAGGAAGAGAGCCCTCACCAGAAACCGAGTCTGTAGGAAATCCAAGTCTGTATCTTGGACTTCCAGCCTCCAGGATTGCAGGGTATTAATGCCCTCTATGTCTGCCGTGGAAGTCACCCAGCCTGCAGCATTTGCTTGTAATAACCCAAAACTCACTAAAATGTCTCCTCTCTGTTCCAGCTTCCACAATTATAAATAAGATCCAGGTTTCTAAAAGTCACAAAGAACCAGTGGACAGCTTCTGTCCTCCCTCTGAAGTCAGAGTTTACTGCCACATGAACCTAAAGTAGCAAAATCCTACTCTGTCACCTGAATCAGACTCTGTCCCATGAGTCCTATAAATGTGCTCTCAGAAGACCATGGAGGTACTTTTCAGAAAACCACGGCTACTTCTGAACTGCAGTCCTCACCCAAGGAAGCAGGTCCATGCAGACCAGGCCAGAGGACAGTCCCCTGCCTCACCTGTGCCACTTCTCAGTACTGCGTTGAGAACTGTCCAAGCACCCGCATACCTGCCTGCATGCACAGCAGCCGTATAAACATTCCTGTATAAACAGCAAACAACCCGCCCTTCACAGAGTACAGGTGGTGGAAGGGGTGAACACACTAGCCTTCATTATGAGCAACCCTTGTTTCATCCTAGAAGATTCCTTGGTGCCTGGTGTAAGTAAGTTTCTATCAGGGAGTTATTTGTGAGGCTTGAAGAGACTTATTATTATGCCCATGTCACAGATAGAGAAACTAAGGTACAGAAAAGTTCAATTGACTTGTCTGGGAGCACCTCTACCTCATTACCTTGCCAAGGTATCACACACAGCTTTTCATGGGATACAAGTAAAATATCTCATGCCATGGTCTTTAACAGCTTTTAAGCTCAGTATTTACTCAGGAAAATAAGGGGAAAGTGACAGTCTAATGAGATTAACAAATGAGTTCATGATGAAAAAAAAAAAGCTCAGTTTTTGAAAGTCCATGACCACACTTCCCTCAAAGGATGCCTAAGGGCACTCAAGCTATTTACTTCCCCTTAAAATAAGAAGAAAGTGAGGGCCTTGTACAGTTTCCCACACTGCTGACCCTGCAAGCTATTGCCAGGAGAAAGGAGCTCTGTATGCCGCTGAGGGCTGATTTCTATGCCTGTCTATTCAATGCTCGATTGTCAGGCAGGATTCTGGGCGTATAAATACAGGGCCATACTGCATCCAGGAAACCAGTAGGGCTGGGTTTTGGTGAGAATCTGTTTTATTACAATGTTTAATTTCAAGTCAAATTGTTTAGATTTTGTGCTTTGTGGAAATAGAAATTTTACTTTCTCAAATCTGTTTTCATTTAAAGTACTTAAAATGGGATAATGTAAGTGCTTTTCTTACACTTCTATAACTTTGTTTCCCTGTCTCACATAAACAACTGCATTGTGGGATCAGTCTCCACAAAAAATTAATAGGTCTATTTTCCTATGAAAAATTTTTTTAAAAACTTGCTTACATATCAGTCATTTGGGAATTCCTTTGTAAACTGCAAACAGCCTGCCCGATGAGTTTTGCTTTCCTTCCATTCCCAGGTTTTCCATGTGTCATTTGTTAAACATGATCCTAAAGTAGGTTGGGTTTAAGGAGGATGCTTTGGCCAGAGAATTTTAAAGTCTTCTTGACATATTATCCTCAGGCCTTCTCACTTGCCTGGAAAAGACTCAACAGCAGCACTGGACAGGAGAGTTAGCATCAGACCAGCTAAGGGTCTCCTCACTTCTTGAGCCATTCTATTAGCTCCCAACTGTAGTTACTATTCTAGGAAGCAAAGACATTATACTGATCTACATGATGAATGCAACATACATATTCCAGGTCTTCAGCAATTGTGACAGAGTATGAAAAGTCTAATTTTCATAGCTGCCCAATCGAGGTTGTCACAGGTCAATGGCCTTTGGCCTCACACTGTGGGTCTTAGGGGTTCTCCCACGCCTGACTTCCTTTCTTTTCATCTCCTTCCTCTTGAAAGTCAGAACCCCCATCTTTGAAGACCACACTGGCCCTCTGCTGCGGGGAACCTCTGCTTCCAGATGCAGCATGCACGTGAGGAGGCAGTAACTCACAACAGAGACTGCGTCTGCAGAGCCCCCATGTGGAGGCTGATCAGGAAAGCACCCAGCCGGATTAGAGCGTCAGAAGCTTTGGGCCCCAAGATAAAGTGACATATATTTCTGGGTTTTTGACTTCAAAAAAATTCTTTTCCATGGGTTACCTTGGAAATGGCTATGGCATAAAATAGGAAATGAAAAGGAAATTGCAACCATTTCAATAGTCAAATTTCTAAATTAAGAGGTTTTGTGGATGAAAGTTTATATTTAGTAAAAGCTTCCCAGATGCCCCTGTCCTCAGGGATGTTTCTTCTCTCTTTTCTCCAAAGCTTTCTGCTAATGCGATATTCGTATTTCCTTATATCATAGTCATTACCCTGTATGTGCAGTGGTGGCAAAACTATGGCATGTGTGTTGTTCTTTTAAGACAACAGATGTTAATGTATGTGTTGTTTTTTCTGAATTAAAACCTCTGCACTCAGGAGGGTTTTTGCAGTGTTGGCGCTTTGCGATAAATAAGGGTTTGGGTTGCAGTTCGGGCCCTTGGCTCTGAGAGGCTTGTCAGCACTGCCCAAGGCCCATGGTCAGATTGTCCATTTCCTGAAGGAAGAAACTAGAGCTCTGATACCTTTGTGCTTCCCCATCACCAAACCCTAGACATAATCTAAGTTTTCATGAAGAGTTGATGAACAGAGATTTGCTAGTATTTTGGCTAAATAGTTAGCTGAGAAGCCACCACTTATGTAACTAAAATGTCAGTAGTATGTACTGAAAAGAAAATATTGATTTGAGGCTCTGAAACAACCTACTTGGAAAAATAGTGGTTATATTTGATTATTGATTACTTTAAGATACAGATTTTTTATTAAACTAGGAAGACTTAGTTTTCTTTTTTCCCCCCACACAATTATTACTTTTCTAAAGTACATTATTATTCAAAATATTCCTTAGGAGTATTTCTGAGCAGTATTTGTAATTAAATCAGGATTTAAAGTAACTTCTTTAAAACCTTTCTTAAAAATGTATTGTATGTGCAATGTCCTGAGTTCGGTTGTCAGTTTTGAAAAAAAAAATTGTTAATACACTCAGCCTTTGGGTTCCACATTCATGTATTCAATTAACCATGAATCAAAAATACTCTGAAAAAAGAAATTCATATGTAGGTGCATATGAACATGCATAGTTTTTTCTTATCATTATTCCCTAAACAATTCAGTAGGGCAACTATTTATGTGGCATCTGCATGGTATTAGGAATTACAATTAATCTAGAGACAATTTAAAATGTAAGGAGAATTATAAATTCTATGTAAATAATGCATCACTTTGTATAAGAGACTTGAGCAACTTCAGATTTTGGAATCCATTTGGGGTCCTAGATGCAATCTCCAGCAGATCAGGAGGTATGACTATATACACAGAAGCGTTTTGAAAGATTAGACATTAAAAAGTAAAACCTAGTACTAGCTCCTCATCAAGTTCCACAAGGCTGTGTGATACAGAAACAGAGCTCGCCCATTCACGGATGAATAAAAGAAAGTTTTCTACTGACAACAGGACTCTCAGAAAAGAATTTCGTGGAGAGCCTTATGCGACTTACAACCCTGAAACAAAGGAGATAAGACAGAATCATACATCGAAATTACTATAGGAGTTTATTTTACTTTAAGTAAAATAAAAGTTATGTCCTTCTCAATGAAAATTAGTTTCCACAGCAAGCAGCTTGCAACCGTGCTAAGTACAGGGGACACTGCAGACTTCAGCACTTGCGCTCATCTCCTGGGATTTTACTGACATGCAGATTCTGGGTCAGCAAGTCGCAGGTGAGGCCTGAGATTTTGCATGTTTCACAAGATCTCAGGACAAATTAGTGCTAGTTTGGGGACCACATTGTAATAAGGGGAAGCTTTGAGAGAGTGACCTTCAGTGATGTCATATCCTGATTGGGGGGCCTTCGGGAACTCACTACAGGGTGGGCAGTTCCCAGTGAGGGTCACTTCCCAATTCAGTGCTCTGGGATTAGAGGCCTATTATTCATCCAAAGGCTATGGCATCATGAGTTGTCAGTCTAGGCAGACACGTTGCCAGTGAGAAGACAGAATCCAAAAGCAAACCAAAACTTAGAAGTTAGAAAACAAAGACAAAAACTGAATTAAAACACATGTCCTAGGGAAACCTGGAGAGTGAGGATGGGTAATGGAAAGGTCAAGAGAAATAAACAGACACAGAAGGTAAAATGCAGCCATTCTAGCCAGGCACAGTAATGCACACCTTTAAGGCTGGTTCCTCAGGAGGCTGAGGCAGGAGAATTGCAAGTTCCAACCTAAAGTGGACAATCTTGCAAAATCATATCTCACAATAAATAAATTAAAAGAGCTAGCATGTTGCTCAGTGAAAAAGCCCTGAGCTCAATCCCCAGTATCGAGGGAAATAAAAGTGGATGGCAGTAGGAAGATAGCAATTCTGAAGCCAATCCTGTGTCGTTTGGATCTCCACGGGGACATTAAGATTTTTATTGTATTGGTACATTTTCGATATGCATAATAGCTTTCATTATAGGGAATTTGTGCCTGTACATGATACATCTTGCTTCTTTTTTATCCATCCCCCCCCAACCCCTCTTCCCTTCCTTATTTGTAAAAGTTTTGCTTTCATTTTTTTCCTTCAATACTTTTTTCTGGTCCTTTAATTTTCCCTTTCCCCCTCCCTTGTTCTTCTTTCCATTTGAAAATTTTCTTCCCATTTCCCAATATATTTACACTTTCAGTTTTTCACACCAGAGAAACAATGTGGTATTTAAACATGTGTGTCTGATTTATTTCACCCTGAGAATATGATCTCAGGGTGCTTCCATTTACCTAAAACTGTCTCTAGCTTATCCCACTTTATGGCAGAATAGTATTCCACTGAATAAAAAAGTCATATCTTCTTTATCAGTTGATGAGCATTTAGGTTGTTTCAAGATTTAGCTATTACAAATGGTGCCATTATAAAGATGGGTGTGCATATATCACTGTGGTGTGATGTTTTAATTCTTTCGAGAAGATACGAAGAAGGAAAATACCTGAGTTGAATGGAAATTCTACTTTTAGTTTCTTGAAGAATTCCACATTGACTTCCACAGTGGTTGCACCAGTCTATACTTCCACCTATAGTGAGAAGTATTCTTTTTTCCCCAGCATTTGTTATTGGTTGATTTCTTGATGGTAGCCATTCTTTCTGGGGTGAGATGGAATCTCAGTGTTGTTTTAATTTACATTCCTTGAGTGACCAGTGATGTTGAACATTTTTTCGTAAATTTATTTGTTGTTTGTGTATGTCTTCACCTGAGAAGTGTTTATTCATTTCAAATGCCTGTTTAGGAATTGGGCCTTTAAATTTGGAGAGTCTGATTTTTTTTTTTTAGTTTTTTATATAGTCTAGATATCAGTCCTTTGTCTGAGGAACAGATGACAAAAATATTTTCCCACTCTGTGGGTTGTCTATTGATGATTTCTTTTCCTGCACAAAAGCTGGTTTTTTTTTTTGTACCAGGGATTGAACTCACAACCTCACACTTGCCAGGCAGGCGCAGTGCCACTGAACCATAATCCTGGCCCTACAAAAGCTTTTTAGTAAGATGAGATCTCAGTTACTGATTCTTTGACAGTTCCTGCATGATCCGGGCTGTATTCATAAAGTCTTTGCCTACACCTGTATCTTCAAGAGTTCTACTTGTTCTATCTTCCAGCAGACTTACTGTTTGTGTTTTAATATTTAGATCTTTGATCCATATTGATTTTAATTAAAAGACCCAGCACTCCAGAAGGCTGAGGCAGGAGGATCATAAGCTTAAGCTCAGTCTGTGCAATTTAGTGACTTGGCAAGATCCTATCTCAAAAAAAAAAGGGCTGGGGATGTAGTTAAGTGAGAAGGCCTGGATCCAATCCCCATTGCCAGTTTAAAAAGGAGAAGAACTCAGTTGATTCAGATGAAAATAATGTAGAAGCAATCTGAGCAGTACAAAGCATCAGTGAAGATTTGACAAATCCATTAGGGCCAGGAGTTTTTCTGAATTTAAGCTTTTTTGCAATTTTATGCTGTATTCTATATAATATTCCCAACTGTTTGAGGAAGAAACACCCTATAACCAAAGTTGTTCATATCTTACAGCAAAGTCTGTAAACATGCAGTCCCACTAAGTAGGAAAATAAGGAATCTAAATAACCTGATGTCCATCCAGGACAGGTTTATTGCCAAAGAAATTTAGGTTAAGTCAGATTTTATCACTAAATGAGTTATAAGATTTTAAAAATGCATGACTTCCAAGTGGTTTGAGCACTTCAGAATTTTAATCTAAGGGGATCGTGGACCTCTTTGCCAACTCCTCAGTCTCCCACCAGGAATGTTCAGGTTTCTTCAAACAGGCAGGGCATACATATTTCTTCCCCCTTCTTAAGATAAACGTAACTTTTTTTCAATTACGCTGAAGTATAAAGGACTAAGAGCCAGTCCAAATATGTTTTAACTCAGATAACAACTACATTCTGTGGTGGAATTTAAGGCATTAACTAATAATTAATTTGATCTAAGAATTTAGCATCCAGATAGAGTCTAAGTGGGGAAAGAGTGAATGGCTTGACTCAGTCAAGTGAATTTACCTAGTTATACATTGTTCCTTGCTTTTGAACTAACCTACAGCTCTGAAAGTGTCTTCACAATCATTATCTCATTCCATGTGCATTAATTTTTTTTTAAGTTGAGGAGATTGAGTTTCAAAGAAGAGACTCGTCCAAGGTCATTGAGTTGAAAAGAGGCAAAGTCAGAAATCAGACCTGGGAGTTTGCTCAGATCAGAACCTTTCCGTGAAATTTTGGGTAGAAATGACAATCTTTTCCCCCACTTTGGTGAAATGCAGATACAAAAGTAGGCATTGGTGATTCACTGTGGATACAGTAAAATGCATGAAGAAGAAATGTATGCGCCCTTTATTGGAAAGCATTCATACTGCCTGGTAGCTAATAGACCAATTCTGAAGCAAATGTTCAGCCAGACACAAAGATTTTAACCCTCAAGGTGTTTTTGCCATCTCTAGAATTTCTAATAGTCACAGTGAAGCCCTGGACTCTGAATTCAGAAAGCAAAATTGCTTAAGTCAGTTTTATTTTAACCACAGGAGAGGAAATGTGAAGTGCTGAGAAAGTGTCAAGAGCTCAGTTCCACGTTTACTGCACTTACTACCTAGCTAACCGTCAGGGCTCGATAAATGTTAAATGAATGAATGAATGAATGAATGAATGAATATATCTCCTGTAATGACCAGATTCTCTTGTCATTTTTGCCTAAGTCAGTGACTCCTCTCCCTGTTACTGAGTAGATACAACATTCCCTAAAACAAATGTTAGAATCAAAGTGTAGGACTGAGGTTAATTTGCTTTAAAGAATGGATCAGGGAGTTGTTTTAAAAAATAATGCCACCAGTTCAGAAGAAATATAGAGTGTGTACACAAGCAAACTAGCAGCTAAAATATATTGTGCATTTATCTTCACTAGGAAATTTCTTATCACTCATGTCGTACTTTGTCTGACAGGCTCCCTTGATTACACCAGGAGTAGTCCTTTATTCTGCCTCGTGTGGCTTACTGGAGTAACATTTTGCTGGGATGCATACCTCACTCTTGGCAACCATACTCCTTTTTATGTTATACTTAACAAAAGGTGTTCATGAATCAGCTCGAAATCTCAGTTCATATTGAGATGACGCATTTTCTTCAACTGAACAACAGTCCACAGTTACAAATGCCAAACAGGAAGGGCACATCTGCAAAAAACAAGCCTCTTAAACTGGAAGAATGAATAATGATGATGTGTGGGTTGTGCTTTCTATACAGCAAACTCTGGGAAGACCTTTCTGTGAACAGCTATCTGATAACAATTGAAGAGGCTTTGTGTTCCTACCCACCTCCCACACCCTTTTGTATCGGTAGCTCCGCAGGGGAAAGGGGATTGGGAGTAAAGACTTCTTGGTCATTAGAAACTCAGGTATCGATTCAAAATCTCAGAAGATGGGAGTAGGGATTTTTTTTTTAATCCCTCGTAGTTTTAGCAAAGAGTAAATCCTAGAGATGAGTGTTATCTTTGGGGATAGGCAAGTGTTTTCCACTTGGAGTTTTAAATCCCAACTAGAAACCTCGTGATAATGAATCAGATACTTAAGTAAAATACTGGTTCAGTTTGAGTTTAATTAAGGTTTCATGATCATGAAGCAATTCCACCTTCCTTATACACATATTATATATGGGTTTTCGCTTTTATATTTGGCAATTCCAAACATTTTAGAAATGCACATTTGTTTCCTGTGTGTATGTGTGTGTGTGTGTGTGTATACGTGTGTGTGTTTATTATGCAGGAAAATAAAATATGAGTGGCTAAGAAGTTGGCAAATTAGCATACTTTGTGGTACTTTTTGATTCATGGTAACATTTATAACTTATAACTCTCTTTAGCTTATAGATCCTTCTCTGCTACTGTCATAAAATTGCCATAATAATAAAACCCCTCCTTCCCATCCAGAATTCCATTAACAGTTTTGCTACTGTGATTATTGCTAGTGTTTCATCCATCATGAGAAGAGTCTGCTACTGAGGAAGAAGCTAACAGTATTAACCCTGGAACCTCCCACCTCCTCCCCCCATCCCCAAACTCAATTAAACCAGCATCACATCCAGACACTCACAAAAAAGCTGCCGCCTATTTACATAACACAATGATCGAGTAATAAATCAACATTAATCATGAATGTTGCAACAAGTCACTGAAAATGATGTTTGACCTCACCATGGGTTGGACTCATCCATCCATGAAGAGCATTTATTTCCAACTGGGAGCAACTTCTCACTTCTAAAGGATAGGGTTGAGCACTTCAGATACATATGACAAGTAGGGTTGATCTTTCCTTCCGGGTGTCACTTTCCTTTTCTCCTAACTCCATTACCTCTTAATTCTGAGACAATCTCATCACAAAAATTATTGGATTTCCAATACCCGAAAAGTCCAACTGCCCACTTTCTTCAAAACCATTCTTAGGATGTCTTAATTCCCCAGTAACACAGAGTTTAGCCGCGAGGTGTGCCACACAGCGCTAGGCTCGCCGGTTCCATCTACACACACCGTATCCTGTCTGTGTATTGAAGGAAAAATGAAGGTTAAAGTGTTTACTAGTTTATGGGAAGTATTTTATGAGCTACAGTTCCACAGGGCAACATCCCTGCGTTTGCCTCAGTTTGGGCTGTTCTGTGTCACGCCTACCTGCTTTCTCCTAGCCTGGCTTCCTCCTGAGGGTCCTCGGATACAAAACCACCCCTTGCAGGTAGAAGGACCAGCAGCAGCGTCACCTCTGGGATTGGCGTGAAGTCAGAGCCAGCAGGCAGCACCTGGGGTGATACCGACATTTGATGCCATCACACTTTTTCCTACGTGGTTATTACAGACAGGAATGAATTTCTTTCCTTCGGGGATGTGCTTCATCAGGTCTCTGAGCTGGTACCTACGTGCCTCACTCTCACCACAAAAGCTCCCATTCTCCCTGTCCCCAGACTTCCACCCTGTGTGTATCTGTCTGGAAAACTCCTATTTACACCTCAAGCCTCCACTCCAGGCAGCTAAGCCCCGGAGAGCTCCCCAGAGACTCTGTGTGCTCTCCCTCTCTTTGTTTGGGCTCTGCTTTGCTGCGCCTCCCTACCTCCAGCGTCTACCCGTCACTACAGTGGGAGGTAGTGGGAACCAGGGCTCAGGTCATTCTATTCTTGCATTTCAGAACTTAACGTGTGCCTGTCAGGAGAAGTAGTCAGTTGCAAAACGTGATGAATGAATGAGTGAAAAATTCACAATCAACAGAATCCAAAGAAGAGAACCACTTGGAGGATAACCGTGTTTGAATTATCAATATTCCTCTATCAAGGGAAAATTAAACTGTCTTGCATTTGACTTAACTTATTATTCTACTCAATTGTTCCTTAAAAATGTATACCCCTCCTTAACTATTTGTATGAACAGGGCAGGTATGTGTTTAAATACCAGTTGTTCCCTCATTAGTTCGTTGATTAAAATGGCAATATTAAAACAAGGCATGACTAATTCACTGTTTTAATTTTTAAAAAGGATATTTGCACACAAATATCAGCCTGTGTTGGACATAAATTATACATCATTACACTGACTATCTGCTATGTTCAATGACATAGAAACTGAACATGATAGAAATGTGTGATATCTAAATTAGTATCTTATACAGCCATATGTTTACTATATGCCATTTCCCCCATGACAAACTGGTTAAATAACTTAGATAATGTTTTAACACACATCATTATACAAAAAAATTAGAGTAAACTGTGAATCATTCTGCCAATTTGTGGCTCAATGGAATAATGTATATCTTTCCTGGTTATTAATATTAGTGTCTTTCAGTAAATTAAACAATCAAGCTTAACAAAGGTTAAAAATATCTGATGATACATAGATGATTATAGGAGTAATATATATTAATGAACCTTGGTATGACTGACTTTTTTTTGGTTAATCACTCACAAAATTATGTCAAACATATATCAAGATGTTGGCTCCTTTTTCATCCACCCTTCCGGCATTTCATTACTATAGTTACCTGATTAATGGATGCAATAATATATATGGCATGATCTGATATGTTCACATTAAATTTTAATCAAATATTGCTAAATTCAGAAAACATTAAGTAAATCATGACTGATGAGGTAATATTGCTGTACTGTCATATTGATGACTCTGAAACTTCACTACTGAGAGTAACAGATTAAGCCCAAGAAGTGAATTTTATGAGGAAATATAAGTAGCTCAACTTCCATAGTTGTGTTTTTTAATTGCTTTGTAGCCATCAGAGGAGATTTGAGATCCATCACTTCTATTGGTGTCACAGCTCTCATAACTCCCTTTCTCGTTTTCAAAAATTACATTTGCTGTGAAAGAGGGTCCATTCACTATCTATGGGGGATTGTTGTTTCTCATCATAGTTTTAATCTAAGAGCTATCAGTATAACACCTATATGAATAACCTAAAAGTGTCATATTCATAGGAAAATAGACACCAGCCAGGAGTAGTGGTGCACAATGATAAGCCCGTCAACACAGGAGGCTGAGGCAGGAGGATTGCCATTAGTTCGAGGCCAACCTGAGCTATATAGTGAGTTCAAGGACAGCCTAACTACATAGTGAGACCCTGCCTTAAACAAACAAACAAACAAAACAATAACAACAAAAAAGAAATTAATCTGGGTTCCTTTAGTCTTGCCAAGGCAGGAAGGAAATGAGAGGCATCATTTGTGGAGTGACAGGTCTACATAGATGGGTGCATGTCTTCTGTAAAAGGCAGGTCTAACAGCAGCAGCCTCACCCGCAGGCTTGGAGTGAGGTTCTCCTGAGCACCCAGACCCCTGATGCAGTCCTGACACCTCCACTACTCCATAGTCTTGCGATCTAGGTTACTCGGTAGAGGCAGTAAAGCACGAGGCATCGATGTGCCTTTCACTTAACCAAACCACAAAGCCGTGAACAAAGTGGGCATCTTTGTGCTGGTGTTTTATATACATGAAGGAACACATAAGTAGTGAGTGGCAAAATGGACTGTCAAGTTCCAAAAGTTGGACTTTTCTTAGTAGAGACATCCTGCACTCCTCAATGTCCCATTCTCCCCCATTTGCCTGCACTCCCAGGGGAAAACACTTCCAAACCTCTCTGCCTGCCAAGCAGAGTACGTGACCCACGGTGGGTCTCAGGCAATGCGAAGCCAGGTGGACTCGCTTGCTGGGGAAATCTGGCCACCGTGTACCAAGGATGTGAGGCCATGAGACTGGATCTCTGAGTCACCCCTGGAAGGGAGATGCCTTCAAAACCCACTCCAGCTCCAGCAGATTCTGTGGAAATGAGAAATGAATTACTGAGTGTCAAGCCACAGGAACTTTGATCTTGGTCTGAGTATTAGAGTGCTATAGACCAGAAGACAGGAAGTATTAGTCTATAAAATAACAACAAGAAGAAAGATATTTTACCTTAGTCTTATCAACTCAAATCCATGTTTTATAATTACTTAGCATCCTAATTACTAAATTTCTCTCCCACTTCCTCCTTTTCCTTCTTTTTCACAGGATAAATGGGATCTTAAATCTCATGTTAGAAAAATCTAGTGTCAATTCATTTTCACTTTTCTCACAATAACACGGCACGATGCTCTTGACCAAGTATTGCCAACACCAAGGCCAATTTACCTTCCTGCAGTTTTCCTGAACCATGGTGCTCAAAAGAATCATAGATACTTCACGTATGTATGATTTATAGCAGTTACATATTTTTTGGAAAGTATAGTAGAAGAATATACATAAGTATTCTATCAAACCTATGATTTTGTGGACATTGCATAAAACAAGGCTAAAAGAAGTACAAAGGTATCTTTAGAAACTAATAAATATAGCAGAGGGCAGCCTGTGTACTGGTACAGTAAAACTCATCAAGCTAAGAAAAGGCTGTTGGGCGAGGTCCTAAGTTATGGTGGGATCCCTCTAAGCAGAGTTAGCGCCCATGTTGCCAGGTGGCCAGTTCTTCCTCTTGCACTGAAGCCTCTGGACAATATGGAAAAAGGAGCACCACCACCCCCAGCCTGCTTCCCTGCACCATGGAGCAGGTAGACACACCACTTGTCCCTGCCCAGGGTTTTCCTCCTAGCACCAAGCAGCTGCCAGTGCAAGCACAGAGGTCACCAGACAGAGCTACAAAATAGTGTCTGAGATTTGATCTCTGTCTCTTTTCTTTTCTTATGAGAGCCTGAGATCTTCTGATCAGGAGTTGAGCTGAGAGTTCAGTTGATGCTGTAAGGGACTCTAGAGCTTTCAGTTGGCAGAGGAAAGATTCAGAGGGGTGGAACCTCAGGCTGGGGCCGAGTCTCTCTTGCTCAAACATTGCTGTAATGTTTAGCCTGGGTCCCTGCCAGGTTTTCGGGAGGGGGCAAGTAATCCAACGGGGTGCAGTCTGAGCACCTGGGTTCTCTGGTGAAAGCTGGTAAAAATGCAGAGATAGGTAGATTAATCCAGCCTCCCACATGTTTTGGAGCTTAGCACAAATGGAAATAGATGAATAACTAGTCCTGGTCAGAATTCCAAAGACCATGTTAATATAGATGTCATTGGCACTCTGCTCTGTTATAGTTAGATAAAGGCACCATCTTGCTTTTTTTCTCATCTGCCTCCTGTAATTTGACACAGGGGAATTCACAATACATTCTGGCTCTTATCTTCTACATATAGAAAGAGTTTGACACAGGGGAATTCACAATACATTCTGGCTCTTATCTTCTACATATAGAAAGAGTTGCAGTTTCCTCACCACCATGGGCATGGTGCCTTCTCCTTCAGCTCATGGTTTGTCACGTAACATTGCCTGAGTCTTGGCTCCATCTCCCTTCCTCTGTCCTACTAATAACAAGTCCTAACTGTTTCATTCCATGGGTCTAAATCAGCAATCAGCCCCAAGACAAAAGAGGAGGAAAAGAATCATGGGAATAAGACATTGATTTCTTTGTCAACCCACTGGGGACCTCTCCTGTCTCTCAGGAGCTATTCCTATTCCTTTTGTCCAGTAAATGTTCCTACTCTTAATCTTTGATGTTTCTTACAATTCACTCTTAAGACAAAAAACCCACATTTATTTCTTCTTATCTGACACCACCCTGATCCATGGCATGGAAGACGGGGCCGATTGCCTGGATTCCCAGGGTGGAATGAAGGGGAAGACGATGAATGTGTCCAATACAACCTGAGTGGCAGGACCCATTGGATATCTGCTGACCCTCATACAAAGTACATATGGGCCAAAAGAGGTCATAAGGAAGGGGGAAGAACAGCAGGAACTAGAGATTCTTACAGAGGAATCTTCTAAGTTTGGGGGGTTTTGTTTTGGGAGGTTTTTTAAATTTTGTTTTGCTTTGTTTTGGTTTGGTTTGGTCTGGTTTTCTTTGGAGTTTTTTAGCGGGGTGGGGGGGTTGTTGTTTGCTTTTATCTTTTTGAGACAGAGTTTCAGTATACGTTTCAGGCTGGCCTTGAACTCACTTTGTAGCCAAGGTTGGCCTTGAACTCACAGCACTCCTCCTGCCCCTGCCTCCCAAGTACTGGAATTAACAGGTGTGCGCCACCATGCTACCATGCCCGGACCTGCTAAGTGTGAAAAAGGTACACCACTAATCTGTTAGCCCATTTGTGAGGGTAGAGTTGTTGTGAAGGGAGCTACATAAATAAGGCCATTTTGCATTTGCAAATGAGTTAGACCTCCAGGTAGAGAATATGTCTCACGGAGAAGATAAAGAGTTGGAGAGCTGAGCACGTTTAGACACTGACAGAAAGCCCCCTGGAATTGGTACAAGATCTCTTAGCTAGATGTTGGGCCTGCTCCAGCAGCGTGAACTTCCGCCAGGCCCTGGGGAACTCTCACAGCACCTTGTGAGGTCAGCCGGAGCTGAGTGGACCTGTGGGTTGGGCCTCCCATTGTTGTCTCGGCCTGTGCAGCAGAGCCTGCCTTGGGAGGAGGAAGCCAGCAGGACGTGGGCTGGCAGGCCCGAAGCGCCTCGAGAACTATAGCTTCCCCTTTGCAATCCTCCCAGGAAAACTAATTTGCTTCCCACCTGTACTCAGGGTTACAGACTGACTGTTGGGTTGTTTGAGGACCAGAGTAGTTTCATCTATATCGTAGAGGCCCCACAGGGCTAGACTAGCCATGGGTTTTCTCATTCCCAGAGAGCCCCAGAAATTGGTTTATTTTGATTCTGACTTGCTAGTCCAGGTCCTCTCCCAGCTGGAAGACATCAACAATACCACCCCTCAGAGCCATAGATCCCAGAATGTCACAGAGGATGCCCCACCTGTGTGAAGCAGGCACCCGGGTTATTTGCTATGTGTAGCTTACAGTTCTACTACGTTTTGGAATAAATAGACTGACACAAGGTATATCTGAATTAACTAAAAATAGTAATCTGTGAAAGGGCAGAGCAATTGTATCTGTCACAGGTCCATTTTATTTCTAAAACATGTTCAGTCTACTTACAAATCACTTGTGTCCTTGTAGTGTGAGTTTGAAATGAGCTGAAACAGGAGCCTAGACCTCCAAGACTTTTTATATCATTTATTTCTGTGGCGATATATGGCCTGAGAGGTACAAATAAACAGACATTTGTCTGTGAATTCTGTCTGAAGTGCTGGGAAAGAAGGAATTTGCCAGGCACACCCGCACATGAGGGAATCCCTTTTGTTTCAAAAGTGCTTCTTCAAAGGAATCAGCATCCTGGACTCTCTTTGAGGACATCGCTGTGTGGGAGGCTCTGTGGGTCTCCCTACAATGACAAAACTGAGGAGCCCGTCTTGGATTGGTGCTGCCCTCAAAATGCACAGTCTGGGCAAAAAATGCAGATACAAAGCACACACAGAGAAGAAGCCAGTGCTGAGCAGAGTGTGGGCTGAAGAATCCTGCCTCCTGAGGAGGTGACAGTCAAAGGGAGCTGGCTCATCATGGGTGTCAAAGACAGCCTTCGCAGGTAAATAGCAATTAAGCATTTCCCACCCACTCGCAAATTCCATGCTGGAAACGTGGGTATTGAGAGGCCTATTCCACTACTAGATCCATTCATGCTCCAGCTCTTTTTAAGAAAGAAGAAAAACAAGCTTCTCACCACGTTAGGCACTATTGCAGAATATTTTCAGTAACAACCACAAGGGGAAAAGTAAGAATGAAAATAAATAAATTAATTGCAGGAAAACTAACTTTTCTTTCTTATGCCATGACATTTAATCACTTACAGATATCTGCCTAATTTTGTGCTCTGTAAAATTAAGTGAAAAGCCAGTTGTCCAACAGTAACTACTAGGTCAAAATGCAGTGACTAAGTATTCATTACAAGTAAACCTAATCGAGCCAGACATCAGTTCCCTTCAGCTTTGCATTATTACCTAACATAGACCCAAAGTGTTCTCCTTTGGACAAAGCACGAAGCTATATAAAATTCCACAAATAAACAGATTGTATGAGGCAATATCAAGTTAAGACAATGAGCATAAAATTTAATGTAATTCATATAAACTAAAATAAGGCAATAAGCTATATATCATGGTGTACGTCTATAATCCCCACACTCTGGGAGGCTGAGGCAGGAGGATTGCAAGCTGAGCCTAGGAGCCCAGCCAGGTCAATTTAGTGGCTTAGATCTTATCTCAAAAAAAAAAAAAAAGGATAGGATAGGTAGTTTGGTGTGAAGGCCTGGATTCAGTCCCCAGGAACATGCCATAGAAAAGGGAGAAGGTGAAGGGTAAAGGGGAAGACAACTATATATATATATATAGTTTCTGAGACCCTGTCTCAGAAAAAGAAAGAGGGGCGAGGAAGGAAGAAGGAATTAGAACAATTATGGAAAACTTTATTGTTAAATGCGTGAACAATATAGAAAACCAGATACATAAGATTTACACATAGATATTATTTCCTAATTTATCTTTTTTTTTAATGTAGCCCAGGCTGGCCTCAAGCTCACAGTGACCCTCCCAGTCCCCCAAGTGCTGGTACTATGGGAATGTGCCCCCATATCCAGCTTCCACCTTATCTTTAAAGTACAATGTAAATAATACTTCCATGAGCAAAATAGGCACTCGGATTGATAAGTGGCTCCTCAACCCTTGCCACTTAAAATACTGTCTCTCGAATAGCTGGTGTCTGCCTCAGTCTATGATACCGACAGCAGACAACCGTGTCTCACTCCCACAGAGGAATAACCGGAATTCTATGTAAGCCCATTGCAGACCAAAGATCTGTGTTGCAGAAGTAAGGACGAGCAGGAAGGAACAGCAGAGCAGACTAGGGATATAACGCAATCAAACAAACTGTGGTTTTGGAGTTCTGGTCTATGATTAGCCAGAGACTGGGTGAAGCAGGAATTATTGGCAGGTGCTTCTTTTTGGACGAAGCTTTTTGCAGGCTTGGGTAAGTCAGTACAATGCCAGATTTATGTGTAGGAAGACGAGCAACCACCTACGTGGCGTATTTTGAGGTGTACAACAAGGCCCTGCTGGCCATAAAACAACTCTTCCGTGAACCTACTCTCGGCAGTCAATGCGTATTACACTGACTCTATGACCAACAGTGGCTGCACACCAAAGCAAGTACGAGATATTATCCCTGCCTTCAAGACCTAGCAAGGTAGTCAGAGAAGAGAAATAAGCAGGTCCAGAGATGTCCAGTCAGTTAAGACAATATATAATTTAAATTGTAGGACAAACTGTCAAGTGCTGTCAAATTAAGAGAAGAAAGAAAAAAATGAAAATAAAAGGAGCCAGGGACATAGTTCAGCAGCACAGCGCCTGCTACGCAAGCGCAAAATTGTGAGTTGGATTCCCAGTACCAAAAGGAGGAGGAAGAGGAGAAGGAAAAGGAGAAGGAGAAGGAAGAGCCAGAGATGGTGGAGGAGCAGAAGGAAAAGGAGAAGAAGAAGAGGAAGAAGGAAGAATTGGAGTCAGCGCTGAAGGTTTTGTCAGTGCATGAGTACGTGCAGAAGCAAGATCTCCAGTGACAGTGTGGACTAAAGGAAGAGAGAGAGAAAAGAGCAGTCGCTTTTTCTGTCTAGTCGACAGATGTCTAACGGGGCTTTCTTAGAAAAATGAGACGCATCTGGATCCATTCTGGCAGCCTATTTCTTTTGATTGGTGAATTGAGACCATTGATCCTGGTATTTATTACTGATCTGTACCGACTTACCTCGCCATGTTATTTTCCTGTTGTTGGCATCTGATTTAAAGTGTGTTCAAGACAGGGTGGTTGAATAACTGAATAGACAGAGCAGGAAGGGTAGACACTGGGAGGCCCTCCTTGTCACAGAAATCTGGATTTTTACAGCTCTTCCTTTCATGAAGACCAAGAAGTAAACCTCCTTCCCATTATACCTTAGATCATCACCTACTTATTTCCTTCCTAAGATTTATCATTGTAACCCCAGCGACTCAGGAGACTGAGCAGGAAGATCTGTCAAAGGCCACTGTGGGCAGCTTAGTAAAGCCTTGTCTCAAAAATAAAAATAAAAAGGACTGAGATGCAGCTCACATGAGGTCCTTGTTCAGTCCTCACTGCTGCAAAAAAGAAGGAAGGAAGGAAGGAAGGAAGGAAGGAAGGAAGGAAGGAAGGAAGGAAGGAAGGAAAGGAAGGAAGGGAGGAAGGAAGGAAACAAGGCAGGCAGGCAGGCAGGCAGGCACTCAGGCAGGAAGGAAGGAAGGAAGGAGAGAAAAGAAGAGCTCCTATAATATTTTATCTTAGTTTTAATTCATTTATTTTCAGATTTACTTATTTACCACCTGCTGCCTGTCTTTCACCTGGCACGTAGTACTGTCTGTGCTCAGTCAGTACTTATTGGATGGACCAGGTGTGTAGCTCAGCAGCACAGTACCTGCCTGGCAAGCATGAGGACTTGAGTCTGATTCCCAGTACAAAAGAAAAACAACTTATAGGATGAGCTGGGCATGGTGGGGCACACCTGTACTCCCAGGCCTCTGGGAGGCCAAGGCAGAAGATGGCAAGTTCAAGCCCAGCCTGAACAACTTAGCAACTTAGCTAAACACTGTCTCAAAAAAAAAGGGCTAGAGTGTAGGGCAGTGAAAGACCCTGGGTTAATCGATCATACGAGGGGTGAATAAACGAACTGACAAAAACTTTCTCCACAAGACACTTGACAGAGGGGGGCAGGTGCTCTTTAGCTGTCTTTTGTTAACTAAATGCATCGAGTATGTTACATTTATTTTGGTGGCAGGAGTCCAGTCCCGAGGAACCCAACCTTATGAAACCTTTGTTCTGAGCAGTATGGCATAGGGACCATCTTCAGGCTCAAACGCAAGTCTTGAGAATGTAAGGCTGGAGAAGTGCCCCACGGGAGAAGGTTGTCCATCAGCTATGGTGCAGAGGCAGGTAGGGCCCCAGAGAGTGGGAAGCGGAGAAGGCATTGGGGAACTAGAAGCCCCAGAGGAAGGGGCTGTGTGCACAGAAGGTCAAAGTACCAAAAGCAGGGTGTGTTTCTAGACTCTGTTCGTTCTAAGTCTAAGCATCCGACCAGAAGAGCAGCGGCCCTTCCTGGTGTCTGACTGTGCTGTGGAGAGCGGCTGGATGGAGCAGCAGAAGGCTCCTAAGATCAGAGAGGTGGGAAGACTTGAGTAGCTACGGAAGGAAGCCCGGGTCAAAGGCAGTCTCTCTGTGACGGAAACGGTAATCCTTGGACATCTGCACTTTAGACGTTGTAAAACTAACGCAGTCACTGACGGTTGTCTCTTCATTCTCAGCACGACACTCTCAGGGGCTCAAGGGATATTAGGGATACTTTCAACCAGGTAGCAACATGATAGGCTCAAGAATTCTGAATTAAAAGTAACCTGTTCTCATTTAAAAAAAAAAGTACAGGAACACAGTACATGGTAGCACATGCTTAAATATCAGCCACAGGGAAGGCTGAGGCAGCAAGACTGAAAACTCAGGGCCAGCCTGGGCAATTTAATGAGACCTTGCCTCAAATAAAAATAGACTGGGGATGTGGAACTAGCCTGGGTTTGACCGCCCACTACTGCAAAAAGGAAAGAAATTAAAAGTCCAGGCCCAGCCAGGGATTTAGCTCAGTGGCATAAGTGCCTGCCTGGCAAGTGCAAGAATGTGAGTTCAATCTCCGGTACAAAAAAAAAAAAAAAAACAAGTCCAGGCCCAATACTCAGGAGGCTGAGGCAGGAGAAGCACTGTGAGTTTGAGGCCAGACTGGGCTACATAGTGAGTTCAAGGCCAGCCTGTATTACATAATGAGATCTTGTCTCAAAACCAAATCCAAATAAATAAAAGCCCAGAGAGCCAAAATTATGCTATAACTGCTTTTAAGTAACAAGGTAAACTTCTTAGGAAATTTATTTATGATTCAATACCAAAAACATCCAGCTTGAGCTGAAGCGTGTATAAGTATAGTTCTAAAACTGATTTATAGAAGCCAGAAACCAGGTTTTTTTTTTTTTTGAGAGACAGTGTCTCACTATGTAGTTCAGGCTGGCCTTGAACTTGTGATGATTCCTTCTGCCTCAGCTTCCCAAGTGCTGGCAAGACAGGCATGCATTAGCAGGCCCAGCAAATGGCCCTCCCCTTCTGATACCTTCAAACTCCAGTTCTCTCACCACAGGTTCCTGGCTTCTTTCCAAGCCCAGTCCCCTCTCCTTCCTGACCCCTGTCACACTGCAGAACACACTAGAAGAACACTGAGTCACACGGGGCCACGAGACAAGATCGTCACTGGTGCTGATAGAGCCAGCAGCTGGCTGCTTGTCTTTATGTCCAACCCAGAATGCTTTTTCCCCGTAGGGAAGGTGAGAACAGCTAGACACTGAAAGACGATTTTTTTCCCAGAATTTTTTTTGCAGCTTTGTTAAATGGGTGGAAGAGTGTGTCCACACTATTCTCTCTAGTACACAAAACAATGTCTTCAAAAGTAATGGTTTTCTCTTTGTGGAGCTAAATATGAGAAGATGGGAAAAAGTCCTTTACAAAAGGAGTAACTGTTGATTCTGTTGAGAGTCATGTTCTCCCTGAGGAAAAAGGGACAAATGTATGATGAATTTTCAGTTCAGACCAGCTTGTGTATATGAGTACTAACTTTTATAATGAAATACCTCTGAGCTTGAAAAAAAAAGAGAGAAAGAGAAAAAGGCCTTGAATCAGCTGCTGTTGGCCAACTGGGACAAATTAAGTAGCAAATGGCTTACACCCAGCAAGAATTATAAACCATTGATAAAACAGAAATTCTTATGTCCATTGCAAAAACACAAGGATAGAATCTATGAAGATGATGATTCTCAGAATGACAAGAGCTGTAAGGCGTCAAAACACGGCTATGAAGGTTGTATTAGTGTTAGAAAATTATCATTTTGGAATTACCATGATTAAAATTGAACCACAAAAGAATGATCAATAAATCCTGGGAGAAATTTTGACACAATGCAAGATGTTTAGGTAGCCCTATAATTTGCAAAACAAAAGAGATGGGGGGAGATAACATGATGGGAAAATTAGGTCATATTTTGACCACATCGTCAAACTTGGCATCACTGAGACAAGACCTACACTGAGGTTTACCTGAATCTGAAGGTTGCGTTTTGTTTGTTTTTTAAGCTACAGTCCACAAAATTTATGCTCAATATTCAAGGTGGGTGTGATGGCACGCACCTGTAACCCTAGCACTGAAGGAGGCTGCCCTTGAAGTATCTCAAATTCGAATCCTGCCTGGGCAATTTAGTGAAACTCTGTCTCAAAACAAAAAGTGAAAAAAGACTGGTGATGCAGCTTAGTCTTCAAGTGCCCCTGGGTTCAATCCTTACCAAAAGATAAATAAGTAAATATATTAGTGTCACTGGCAAGCAGTAACACTGTGGGCCTCCCGATGTGGTGCCCTGAGAGGACACATCACCTATTCAGGGATCTGGTCGGGACACCATAACTCGACCCTCCACCAGGAAATATCAGACAAGAACAAAATGAAGACCACTATATTTACAGAACAGGGAAAAAAGGGACAAACTGTACTCTTTTAAGAATGTCAGCATCATAAAGAACAGGAAAGGGTATGAGATTTGTTCCATACTAAAAGCAGCTAGAGTCCTGACAATCAAATGTTATATTTAACCTTAGCCTGGATTAGCACCAGTGAGAAAAAAATAATATAAAAGACATTACTAAGGGCCAGGGGTATGGCTCAGTGGTATAGCACCTGCCTGACAAGTACAAGGTCCTGAGTTTGACTCTCGGCGCAAAAGAAAAAACAAGATATTACTAGATTAACTATAAACCTAGACTATAGATGAGATAAAGCTCTATATCAATATACATTGAAAAAGTAAATAGTTGTATTGTAGTCATTCTTAGAAAATACACACACTGAGCTGGGCGTGGTGGTACATGCCTACAATTCCAACACTCAAGTGGCTGAGGCAGGAGGATGCTGACCATTGTAACTTTCTCTATTCAGAAAACATATGGAGTGGGGGTGGGGATCAGAGTACAAATGACAAAGTAAATGGGTTGAGCATCAAACAATGGGTGAATCAAGATTAAAGCTATAGGAGTGTCCATTGTAACTAGGATACATTTACTTTTGCAACACTTTGTCAGTTTTGAAACTGTTTTCAAATAAAAAGTTTCAAAAAAGGGTGTGGTTAAAAAAAAGGGCATGGTAGCACATGTCT